>OMNN01101909.1:0-44719 GCA_900302755.1 Chromis chromis
GTTACAGATAGATATGAGTCAAGTTCAAGTTCAAGTTCAATTTTATTTCAGGCATGTGTAAGTAAAACATAGAAGTCAAATGAAAAACAAACCAAACAGCAAATCAACAAAAATAATCAAAACAATAATATTATTGTGTACCCAACATGCCTGAAAAGGAGTAGGCTGAAGCAAAGGCTTTTTTATGCCTACCCCTTCTCCACTATACTTAGTTACACCCCTTATACCTATTTACATATATACAGAAAAAATACAGTAGAAAATAAATAATAGAAAATAAGTAAATAAACAAATATAAATAAATTATGAATACACCCGATTATTAAAGCCCCTCTTCCTCCTTGTACCTCGTGAAAACCAAATGTTTGTACCTTTTTTTAAACTGGGTCATGCTTGGACATTGCTTGAGCTCCCCACCCAAACTGTTCCACAACCTCACTCCATAAACAGAAACACAAAAACTTTTTAACATAGTTCGTGCCCGCTGGTGTTTGAAGTTGAACTCCCCCCTCAGCTTATAACCCCCCTCTCTGTTAAAAAATAATTTTTGAATATTACCAGGAAGTAGATTGTGTATTGCTTTGTGCATGATTTGTGCTGTTTGAAAATGAACCAGGTCAGTGAATTTCAGTATTTTAGATTTTAAGAATAGTGAATTTGTGTGATCTCTAAAACCGGTATTATGAATTATTCTTATGGCCCTTTTCTGCAGTATGGATAGTGATTGTATTGTACATTTGTAAGTGTTGCCCCAAACCTCTGCACAGTAATGTAAATATGGTGAAATCAATGAACAGTAGAGAATGTGGAGTGATTTATGGTCCAGAATATGTTTAGCTTTGCTCAGAACTGAGATGCTACGTGACAATTTGCTTTGTATATGTTTTATATGAGTCTTCCAGTTTATTTTATCATCAATTATTACCCCCAGAAACTTGTTTTCATATACCCTTTCAATATCCACCCCATCTATTTGTATCTGTACTTGTGTATTATTGTTGCGGTTGCCAAATAACATGAATTTAGTTTTACTTAAGTTTAATGATAATTTGTTACTGTCAAACCATATTTTCAGTTTGCACATTTCAGTAGTGATCCTCCCCAGTAGTTCATATAAATCCTCCCCTGAACAAAAAATGCTTGTGTCATCTGCAAATAAAACTAATTTTAATATTTTTGAAACTTTGCATATATCATTAATATAAAGTATGAACAGTTGTGGCCCTAACACTGACCCCTGGGGGACGCCACAAGCAATGTCCAAGCATGACGATGAATATTCACCCAACTTCACAAATTGTTTTCTTTTACTTAAATAACTTCTCACCCAGTGCAACACTATTCCCCTTATCCCATACCGTTCCAGTTTATTGATTAATAGGTTATGATTGATTGTGTCAAATGCTTTTATAACAACTCCTCATACAAGCCTGAACTGATTTGTTGTGTAGTGTTACAGAATGTCCCCAGTCCAGGCCTCTCTTATGGGTGTGGTGTTCTAATATCTGTGGTGACACAGTACAAAGACTCTGTTATTACTTTCGATTTGCTATGGTGCAATAAAAGGGCAAACAGAACAGAGCACTGATATTCTCTTGCCTCTGAGGAAACATTTTAGGCTTGTGGTGGTTAAAAGTTGAACATTAACAAGAGGGTTGTTGTTTCGTTTTAATAGACGTCCAACAATTCCTTAAAAATAATTATATTTGTGTGATTTTCTCCGTGTAGTCATTCTGTATGTTGGAATGGTAGAAACTGGTTTGTGCTCCAACTAAACAAGTTTTATCAAACACAAAAGGATGGATTTAGCAGCGTCTCTGTGTGTTTCAGAGCTGAAGGAGAGTCTCTCCAGGATGGGCTCCGACTTGAAGCAGGGTTTTATCAGCTCCCTGAGGACCGCCTGGCAGACGCTCAACGAGTTTGCTCGAGCTCACACCTCGTCTGCCCAACTGCAGGCTGAGCTGGCCATCGTGGCCAATCAGATCGAAGAAGAGGAGAAGCACGTGCAGGAGGGTGAGTTTCTCCCAACTTATGACTCTTCAGTCAAGTTATTTCTGTATTGTGTGATATTAACCGCTGTGTTCTGGTTTGTCACAGACCAAAGGATTCCAGAGAGCCCCGAGCCACAAAGAGAAGAGGAACCTCAGGTGAAGATTGGGATGCTAAACGCGGGGAATCGCATCGACTACGTCCTGCAGGAGAAGCCCATCGAGAGTTTCAACGAGTACCTGTTTGCCCTCCAGAGTCACCTCTGCTACTGGTACAGACAAGTTCATTTTAATTTGCAATGAATTACAATCTGCAGTTGCAACTGGAACTGAAGTCATTTGTCAACTAAATGAATGAACAGAGCTGCAGCTCACCATTGTTTTCTTAATTAGTCATTTAGTGTTTTGTCTATAAAATATCTGAAAATGCTGAAAAATGTGTTTCCCCAAAGCAAAAGACGACGTCTACAATAGTCCACAACCCAAAGATAATCAGGAGTAAAGAAACTTAACATTTAACTTTGAGTATTTTTTCTACATTCTCCAATTCCAGCTACTTAAAGCAAGTAATCGATTATAAAAATAGTTGGTAATTAATTTAGTTGACAACTGGGGGTGCCCCGATAGCCTAATGGTTATGTCGTGTGACCCAAGTGTAGAGGCGTAGCGGCTGTCCCAGGTTCGATTCCGACCTCGGGCGTTTACCACGTCCTTCCCCACGCTCTCCCATTTCCGATTCTATCCACTGTCCTGTCCAAAAAAGGCATAAAAGGCCAAAAATAAATATTTAAAAAAAAAATAAAAATATTTAGTTGAGAACTAATAAATTAGTTGTTGCAGCTCTGCTAATTAATCAGTGTTAATTTATTGTTTTATTTATTTCATGCAAATATTCCACACATTTAATAGCTTCCGTCTCTCAAATGTAAAAATTTACAGTTTCTTTAATTTTTTTGTAAACTCAATATCTGTGGGTTTTGCAATGTTGCTCTGATCGGTCGTTTCCACAGTCCTCTTATGTTTTATAGATTATTTAGGACAATTGGATCATTGGTCACACTTTTACTATTGTCTAGTATGTGTTTAAAAAAAACATGTTCTGCAATAATCCCCCTCAGCATAACTGAGAGCTCACCACTAATTTAAAAAAAAAAAAAAAAAAAGAGGAAATGAGAAACTAAAAAGGAAATGAAACTAATCAGACATCTTGATGCATCATAGTGGAAAAATCACAGGTGTAAAAAAACGTGAACGACTTCTAAACTCTTCCGACACACGTGTTTCAGGGTGCTGTTGTTGTACATGTTGTTTCACTGTCCTGACTGAGGCCTGTGTGTTAACATTTGTGTTGTTGTTTTGTAGGCAATCTGAAGACACAGCTCTGCTTCTTCTCAAAGAGATCTACAAGACCATGGGGATCCATCCAGAACAGATAGCACATTAATACATTGAAAAGAAGCCTGTCTGAAACTTTCCCATCTAGTTTACTTCATGTCTTGGATTTTGATTATTCTTTTTCTAGTTTATTCCTTTTATTTTCTATTGATGTAGTTTATTGTATACAGATGAATAATACAATCGTATTATGCCATTTGTCTTAAATTAAGAAACATCCGAATGAGCTAGTTGATTCAAAGACACTTGACGAGTTTGATATTACATTTTTATAGCATAAATTATAGAACTGGTCAAGTTTACTTAAAACATATGTATCATCAGATCAAATGCTAACAGCAGAAACGACATAGCAGCACATAATGCAACCATCTGTAAGTTTTATTTCATGGCCAAAATTTTAAAATAAATCATTACCTTGCACATGTTTTTTTTTCTGTTTGAATGGTTGTTGTAATGCTGAAAGAAAGACATGTAACATTTCTCCTGCAGGGTAAGGAGTATAGTAGACTATCTACAAAAAGCTGGAATATGCTGTAAAAACACGGATTAAAAATAATTACAGTACAGGATGAGATGCAAGAACAACCTGCTTTTCATCGTGAGAGAAATAAAGCACTTCTTGTCTGCTCTATGTCCGCTTCTGACAGCTGTCCTCGTTAACACCTAACAATCCTCTCATTATGAGACGGAATAAACTTAACTAAGCTGTGGACGCAGCTTCAAACATTTTCAAAACAATCTCGTCAACATCTCGTATTACTTGAAGCATGTAGGCACAAAAATATTCAACTCACGAGTATGAAACAAAGCAATATTAGAAAAGTATTTACAAGAGACTGTAACATTCAATCTCAGTCCAGTATCAGGAATCGTAGTGCTGAGTGATTCTCTCTGGGTTTAGATGACGTTTCGATAATAATAATACTGGTCGATGTAGACCTGATATCGTAGCGCTGCATGCTATTAGCAGATCTTTGCTTCTGGTTCTTCAACTATATTATCGACATGCTTCTCTGTTTACTGGGAAGCGGTCATCAACGAAGAAAGATAGTGACTGATTGTCACATAAAACACATAAGAAAGGTCCCTTTTTAAAAACTGCCGGTCTGAAAGAACCTATAAATACACTAGTAACAGAACATTATGGCTCCATACACATACAACTGCCAATATACTGTAATAAGTGAAAGATTGATTTAAAAACAAAGTTGAGAATCAGTAGATACTTTTGGGTTCTTGTGTAGTGAAATTACATTTTTAACTTCCATCATGAGAAAGTGCATCTTCTTATTGTTCATACTGTCAATAAATTATAAGACGTTCTCTTTTTGTAACTGTCTTTTGTTTCATTTAAAAAATAAGCCTGTTAAAACACTAACAGCTGGTTGTCTTTAACAAAGGTTTGATCCCTTTTTGGAATGCAGAAATCATCTGAAACATCTGAAATCTCCTGGCTGAAGTCACGCTGAGCGGTGAAAACAACTGGCTGCAAGTCAGGTGATGTTTTTAAAGCAGGTAGGATGGCTTCATGAGGGGTTTATGTTTCCAAAGTTAGAACTGCATACTTGTTGAATGGACTTCAGAATGTAAAATATGAATGTCAAGCTAAATCCAAGAGATATATTACTGTTTTTTTTTACATGTGTGTTTCCTTCAGTAAGTTAAATATTACTAATTTGATCGTTTGCGGCTGTAGCTCTCAGAAAGACGTGTACCATGTCGTGTTTCACATTGATCGATGCTCATTTTTGTACATTCATTTGTCTACAGCTGTGCGGTAAAATGCAGAAGGATCCATGTAAACAAGTCTTTGCTGTAGTGCGTTAATAATATCAGTACCTCACAGTCACAACGTAGGAATGATTTGGGGGCACACAGAGACTTGCTCAGTCCTCTGTTTTGCTCTGAGTCTTGAAGGCCTGTTTGCGTAGGTGAGCCTCGATCTCCTCGCGGAAAACCAGCATGCCCAGGTGGGAGTGGGAGGCCTCGTTCATGGCTTTGGATTGGATGCACATGCGGTACTGCTCCGGCGTCAGCTCGTCCGCACACTGCTTCTCGTGCCACATGTGGAACAGACCCGACACTGGCGTCCGGATCACTATCGTGTCGCTCCGAAGATACTTCCTGTACAGGTGGACGTCTTCCACACCCCAGCCCTTGACTTCAAGATCGAAACCACCTGGAGGAATAAAATCCATTTGCACCATGTTAAATAATACCAAAAATTCTATTATTGTGTATTGGTAAAAAGCCCATGTTATGGTCTATATTATTTTTGGGGTCTACTAAAATTTATTTACATGCTTTACTGCTCAAAAAACATCACTACACACACTATTTTTCCCCATACTGTATATAACTGCAGCACCTCTTCTTACTATCTGTCTGAAATGCTCCGATTTAGCTCCTGTCTTTTTAAAGCCCCCTTCCTGAAAAGTCCAGTCTGCTCTGATTGGTCAGCTTGAAGAGAGCAAGGTAACATTGGCCACGTACTGCAACCCCAGATCTCTGAGTACAGGGATGCAGCATTAGCAGAAGTGGCTCTAGTGAGGAAATTATGTTGGACTGCAAGGAAGCTGCTCTACTCTTTATTTGAGACTGTGCTAAACTAGCTGCTAGTCAGGCATTATGCAAATGGTAAGATAAGTAGCAGAACAAAATCCTGGACTTCAGATGAGGTGTTTGTGGCAGGTAAGGAGCAGTGTTTTCTGTGGGAGGGGAGAGAATAACTCCCTTTGGCGTGGACTTTGGTCTTTGTATAGTTGTAGACCTTTCACATGCACAAAAAGCTGTAACACACTAAAGGAACCAAAGGAAAAGAACCCAAAAATCAGAATACAGAGTCTTACAATGATCAGTGCTTACCAATATTTAGAAAATCGGAGCGATACTGACACGTCATTCCAAATCCAAAATCTCTCCAGAATCCAGCATCCTTTTTGTGGATCTATTTGAAAACAGATGATAAAAGGTTCAACACCAAATGTCTGGATTTATGGTTATTTAATAAAATGACTTATAAATAAATTAAATCAACTTTCTCACATACTACTCAGAGATGAATGTGAACTTCTACACTCCTTACCAGTTGGAGTTCAACAGGTGGAGCCAGCTCCAAATTTCCATAGACTATGGCAGGATTGTACAGACTGAACACCACTGGATAGAAGACTTTCTTGTCTACAACACAAAATTCATTAAATAAATCGTAGTACATTTAACCTTTAGCTGAAAACAAGAGCACAATCAATGCAATTCATCTGAGCAGCAGCAGGATTAAACCTACTCGGAGCAGCGTGGAGACGACAGGTGTTAAGGAACTCGAGTGTAAAATGGATGTCAACGTCGCAGAAAAACATTAAGACGTCGCCTTTCTTCCATGCATGGGCTCCGATGTCCAAACCTCGACCCCGAGAAAACTCCTCGTCCACCGGGATCAGGGTGTAATTGGAGAAGGTCTCCTCCCTGTGAAACAACATGCTCGTTTGACCAAATGCCACACATTTAAATTCTCCTCACAAACAGAAAGTAGCACAAGTATATCAAAAGCTCTTTCTAGGTCAAAGGACGAACCTTGACATTTTTTCCAACGAAGACTTCACGTCCTGCAGGCCTTCCTGCCCAAAATAAACCACTGTGAGATGTACTCGTCTGTCCTGCTGTATGCACACCTCCCTAAAAACACATACAAATTAATTACCAGAGCCCTCTTCACAGTTGTATCTTATTATGCAACAGTGATGAAGACCCAGCATGCTGGGTCATGTCAAGCTGATAAGAACAGTTTCTGATTTATTCTCACCTGAAGTTTTGTAAGAACTGGGAGAAAGTTTCTACTCTGCCCGCCAGTGGCACTATGATGTTAATAATCATTCCTGATGTTTCTACAGATGTGCTCCTGACTTTCATTAATGGACCAAAAGGCCTGAAGAGCGTCACGTGGCGGAAGCTGCTGGACTCTTCTTTTGCAAAGAAGAGCTCATAAAGCGTCCCTTTGTCTCGCTCTGTCCTGTACAGTCCTGCCGAATTCATAATAACAACATGAAAACCGATGCTACACTGACAAAATGTATCAGTCACAGTCATGTATTCATGTATAGGTCTTACCTTCAGTAAAGTGACCCTCTGTGTAGGTTTGCCTCTGCATCGGCATGTCGTCCTCCACTCCGTCTTCCTCATCTGGGTTGTTGATGATGTCCAGCGCTGCCTCAATGACCTCCACCAGCTCGTCCCTGCGGTCTTTCCTGACAGGTTTCTCTTCTGGGTGCCGCGTCAGCCCCATCTCCAGCTGGTACACCTTGGAAGAGGTGAAACTCTCAAAGGGCACCAGGGCGTACTCACTTGGCAGGCGCGCTCCTGTGTTCACCTCAGCCTTGTCGATCTGAGAATGCAGGTACTCCAGCAAATCTCCCGGCTCTTGGTCTTTATTGTCAGCCAGACCCTGCACCCCGGGAGGCTCCTTCTTGTCTTGTAGGAGCTTCAGCTTGTCACTCATTTCCTGAAGCTCCTGCTTGAGCTGGGCAATCTGGCGCTTGAGACTGGCGGCGCGGTTCAGGTGGCGCTCCTCTTGTTCCTGCAGCAGGGCCTGGTAGTATTCCTTCCCGTAGTTCTCTCCTGCGATGCCGGGCAGGGCCAGGCTGACGTCTGCTGGTGGAGTGCACTCCAGCAGGTAGGCGAACAGCAGCAACACCAGCAGCAGGAAGAGGCCCAGGAAGAGCCATCGGACCCGACCCTGGAGTGGCAACCCCCGCCTGGGCATCACGCTCTCATAAAAGCTATAGCTGGCAAGTCTGCATTCCCTTCCCTCTCTGCTCACATTACTCACAGCATGTTTGTGCACATCATCTTAGACATCTGGAAGGATGTTTAGGTCATTTTACCGTGAAGGTCTTGTTTCTTGGCTCCAGCGCATCAGTGTCTTCATACATTGGTCCTGTGCAAATCCATGCAGTGATCACCTGTGAAAAACACAGACATCCACAGCATG
Organism: Chromis chromis; assembly: GCA_900302755.1. NCBI lineage: Eukaryota > Metazoa > Chordata > Actinopteri > Pomacentridae > Chromis > Chromis chromis. The sequence goes on from OMNN01101909.1 coordinate 8,374, forward strand.
ACAAAAAAGCTTTAGCCTGACTTTTAAATAAATTATTAGAATTAAAACATTGGATACCAGCAGATTATCAGACAATACCACTTAGTGACACAACACTATGTTACCATTCAAGTAACCAACCTGCCAGTTACTAGTATATTCAATCAATCAGTCATTTTCTTCTGTTAAAACCTGTTCAATATTAGTCCAACGTCTACAAAGATTTTACACTTTAAAGATTCTGTTTTAACCTGAAGAAACAGGGACAGGAGGAATGAGCTACACCTGGAGAGCTAGCACACGGCGGCTAGCTCTGAGCCAAACAACAGCACAGAGAAAACTGGTGGGTGAGATTTACAGCAAGCTGCTCAACATTGACTTCTGGATTAACCGCCTCCTTTTCAAAATAAAAGCACAACACTGTGGAGCAGCAAGGCAAGCCACTGCAGATGCCCACACGGACATTGTGGAATTAAAGTGTGCAACATGAGGACAACATATTGTAACATAAAACAACCACAGTGCTTAAGGTTGCTGACTCATAGACTAAAGAAATCTGATACAAGGCCACTTTAAAAGTCCTTTACAAAAAAAGCCTGGTGGGAAACCTTTAGTGTAGGAGTGTTTACCCCTCAGTCTGTCCACCAGATGCCACGCACAATTGTTTGTTGAAGGTCACACAGCTCCAGTCCTACATTCACAAAGTAGTGGTGTTTTTCTGTTCTCCCTCCTCCTGGCTCCCACCTGGCCTCACAGGTGTAAATCAGTCTCAAGACGGCTATAATGAAAACCAGCAGGGCTCTGACTCCAAAGACCCAGAGCTGGAAACCACTGTGTTCGTGTTTCAAAAATAAACCTACAGTAGTTATCAAACCATGTCTCTGCAGCTTCACAGAGCTGATGTTGTCCCCCTATACACTTATTTTTTTCACGCATGTTAACCTGACAAAAAGCTAAATGTTCATGACTTTCTGAAATCATTAAAAATATGTAACAGGGAGTCCTTCTGCTGATAAAGTGGCCAATAAAGAGGAACCAATGGCAAATACTATATTTTAAGAAATGCTAGTTGGACTTTTTTTTTGCTAAATCTAACACCGCCACTCCACAAAAAAACTCCAAAACAGAAGTCATGTTTTCAAAGTGTCTATTTTTGTTCAGAAGTGCTGAGTCTTACCCACAATACTGAAAACAGAAAAACATTACCCAAAGTTCAATTAAGCATGATTACAGTAAAGACAATGAGTCAGTGATACCCTATTTATAGGAAATCTGATTTTCCTTTGGTTCTGGATAAAACCACTTTAATGAGTTGCCAAAAATGTATCTGTGCAGGAAAACCCCTGTATTAGTTAGAGGAATCTGATCTTCATATTGACCTACTTGGTTTTTGTTATATCAGTGTGGAGCTCTGCAGCGTGGTCACTTTTGAAGCCAAGCAGATCACTTGTAAGATCTGCTGGCTCAGCAGCTTTGTTTGTGTGCAGAGGAAATTCACATGAAACTCTCACTAACCACAACTCTGACATCCACCACATCACTTTATAGACTGTGAATTTATTTTTGTCTGAGTTCTGTCTTCCTAATAGCTGCAAAGGACAATGATATCATTACCTAGGTATGAATACATAGCCAAAAGAAGTGAAACGTGACACTTAGTGTGTGACAGTACACTCATACTGACTGCACATGTATTCATCACCAGGGAGTCATAGATTACAGTAGATTTACTTTACTGTTGCTGGAAAATTCCGGACAGATTTTCCTCTGACATTTGTCCTTCTAGAAATCCTAGCACTAGACATATCGTGTACTCTTATTTTGAAAAGCGTAAACCGGCTAGTAGCGCGGTTCAGCAGCTAGCTTAGCGACGGTCGTTGCTTCTCTCCGCTTTCAGGGTATTTTACGCCCACTAAGGAGCTTGCTAATCACTTACAGTGGTAAAAAACCGTCACTCACCTAATCATGTGTTTGTCCATGCCTGCCCGTGTTTCCAGCTCTTGGCTTTGGTGTAAAACCAGCGGCGGCAGCAGCTTCTGTTACAAAATGCCACGGAGCAAAGAGGAGCGAGTGGATCGTAGTCTGCTTCCGCTCAGCAGCTGACCAATAGGAGCGCTGCTGTCGAGGGACGTCATCAAACACGCTGAAGCCTCTGATTCATAATAACGACCTTTATTGTTACAAAAATAACAATTTTAATGTTTGCATTATTAAATTATTATAGGATTATTTTACAGATTATTAAGTCTTTTTAAGTTGTGTTTTTGCACATGTCCATGATGTAAAATACAATGATTTTCCAATAACTTATTTACAACATAAATCTGCTAATAAAATCAAGATTTGTTTACTTGAACCCCCAGAAATAATTGTTTTTGCTTCCTATTATTTTGCCCTGTGTGTTTCTCTAGTCTGACTGATACAACAAATCTTATCTGTGATGATGCATTAGCTGACAACTCTGAATTGAATAACCATCTAAATGGCAATAGATGATTTGTTTAATGTTCTAACATGTGATGTGTTATCACTACGGTGCACAAAGTAAACCAGGAAATGTTCCCATGAGATTCTATTTTTAGTCTTCCTTTTATTCATTTCCTTTATTAATTCCCATTAAGGGTGGCAGGAGTCTGGATAGTATCCCAGCAGACATTATATGAAGAGCACTGAAACAGCATGCACAGGCCACCAGTCCATCACAGAGCTATTTTAATCAATACGTTTCATTTGTTTTCTCTTTCTTGTTTGTGAGACACACGGTGATATAATATTTCAGCCACAATGGACTGCACTACAAAACTTAAGTTTTTACAAATGGCACTTGAATGATATAAACACTAGTATGTGGTTTATTGTCACATGTCTATGTACTCATATGCAAAACACATGCGAATGCAGCAACACTAGCCCAAGAAAAAAATCTCTAAAGAAACGATACAGTATATTATGTTGTATCGTATAATAATAATCTAATCTAATCTTTATTGATCCCCTTGGGATAATTCCTTCTCTGCATTGACCCATCCTATTCAAAGTTAACCTTAACTGTACATACTAGGAGCAGTGAGCTGCCGCGGTGCAGCACCCGGGGAGCAGTCAGGGGTTAAGGGCCTTGCTCAAGGGCCCACAGTGGTGGTGACTGGGACAAGCGGTCACTCTCACTTCCCCACCTCAACCTCTTGCCAGTTCAGGGTCTCGAACCGGCGACCCACCAGTTACAAGTTCGCTTCACAAACCACTAGGCCACCACTGCCCTTTAACATATTGTGTCGTATCGTATCGTATCGTATCGTATCGTATCGTATCGTATCGTATCGTATCGTATCGTATCGTATCGTATCGTATTGCAACATACTGTATTTTAGCATATTATATTGTATCGTATCGTATCGTATTGCATAATATCATATTATATCGTATTGTATCTTATTGTATAATATCATATTTCAGCATATTGTATTGTATTGTATTGTATCGTATCATATCACATGTTATTGCATCATAATGTATCATATCATATTGTACTGTATTTATTGTATCATATTTTTTTGTATTGTATTGTATTGTATCATATCTCATTGCATTATATTGTATTCTAGCATATTGTATTGTACTGTATTGTATCGTATCGTATTGTACCATATTGTATTGTACTGTATTGCATTGTATCATATCCTCTTGTATCGTACCTCCCAGTTGACACTTGGCTGAGAAAACAAGACAGCTTCATATGATTTTGTCAATATTACAGAGCATGGTCAAAATCCAAGAAGGAAGGGGTTGTGGAAAAAATGCCATATATATTTTAATTTCATAAGAATGCTACCTAATATTGTATCTCAGAAGTCTTTCCATCCTATTTCTTTCTTCAGACTTACCCCCAGTGCTTTCTGTCATAAATACAACAGTAAACATGATATTGAATACTATACTTAAAATACAGTGTATCACTTAACTCTGCCTCTAAAACCTGAAAGACTAAAACCTTTAACAGCTTTTCAATGTAAGATATTTACTTGAAGTCAACACAAGAGCGGAGCAGAATTGAGATTCAGTAGAAATGTACTAATGCACAGAACTTGCATTAGTTTAGAAATGCCCCTCAGGCCATAATAATCATTTAGAAATAGGTATTTCTGAAAGCTGGAGTATATAATGAACTAATTATGTCTGTGAACCAAGACTGAAAATTATATTACTATGCTATCAAAATAATTCTTTCTGTAAACCACCAAACATAATTTGCATATTGAACATTTACAATAGTTACACGCAGAGGCTTATTTCCCATCTATTCTCAGAGACATGATGTGAGCAGACAAACAAGACATTTTTAATGTTTATTAATAATTGGAACATAATCAAATAATAACAACATAACAGTGATAAACACTCATTGGTTTACATAATCAGACTTTTTCCACAATGATTGCCATTACAGTGAATGAAAATGTGATCTGTTATCTGACACAGGACACGGTCACAATCTACATTAAGCCTCATGTCCTTTCACTGGAGTAGCACTCACTAGATGATATTTTTCATGTAAAAAACAAAGACAAAAACAACAAAACAAGAACAAAAGTATGAAAACTGTTCACTGAACATGTCTGCATTACTTTTCTTTGGCAAGAACAGCTTGTGGGAGAAACAAAAAAAATGGGTCTTTGACATTTTGAGGAGCACAATCCTCTAAAAGTAGAAACTTTATATTTTCAGAACAAGTTCAGCATTTTGCTTTTTTGTCCGTCAATCCCAGCTATCTACAACAGGTGATGGTAAAGACGTCCCCTTTAATTCCTGGGCTGGAACAAGATCTTCACAGTCGCACATTAACAATTGGAGGCTATTGTAGAAGCGGCACAGGCACTTAAAAGACATTGACACTGACATACAATCTGGTACAATAGTCATGCAGTGATACAATTTGGCTAACATGACCGTGAGGTAATAATTAACATACTGAAGAGCTGAATGAAGCACGGTCTATGTTGATCCAGCCGGTTTTGCAGCAAAAAGACCCCAGTTTTTAAATGTTGAAATACCCGTGCAACAGAAATAAAAGGGAACCAACTTTAGCATCAGATTGTTTATGTACAGTCTTACAGAAATATACACATCTACCAATTAGTCATCTTTTCTACAGTGTCGGTTTGTCTTTAGCTATCAAGCTTGTCCACAGCTTTTGCGGGTGAAGGCAAAGCCATCCAGTTTGCATAAACACTATCATTGGCATATCTTGTAAAGACTGGATTAGTGGCATCATGTCTGTTGAGCGGTACCGGGCTCTTCTCAGGCCAGTTGGGGTATGACATGCCTAAAAACGAGAACATATCATTTTTCTGCACTCAGTGAAAGATAAACAGCGTGCAGACAGTAAGGCTTTCAAATCTAACTCTGTAGTGCCTGTCCTGGTTTGACTCTCTCCAAGTAAACTTATGGCTTTGTTTGAGGTACATAAAATGAATGATAACATAATTGATTATTTATTGTCTTTCTGTAATGTATCAAAGCTATAATGTTACTCATGACTGTACATTTTGCCTTCTGGTAACTGTTCAGAAATGCAGATGCAAGTAACTCGTCCAATATGGCCTTTACTTTGAATCAATGTCAGCTGAGAGTTGCATTCAAAAGCCTTACTGCTTCTCTGTTCAGCATTGTGGAATCATTATAGATTAATAGCTAATATACATTAGAAAGTCAGGAAATTTAAGACAATCTGGAATTCAAACCACAATGAGTGATTGATTCAGTGAGGACCTGTTTCAAATGTTACACACTGTTTCCTCCAGTGCAAACAAATAATGAAATGACGACAATGGAAATGTGATGGAGTGAAAAAATGAGCTATTTACAAATTAAATGCAGATGAAGCATGAGTATGAGCATATAAATTAGAATGAAGGGTATATTCAGTATTTACAAATGTAATATTTTTGGTCAGCATTCATGTACATTAGAAGCAGGTCCGAATATTAAAAAAAAAAAAAGTCAAGACACAAGATCTTTTTTTTTTCACTGAGCCTCTCATTTACTATGAAATGGGAGATATGTCAGCATTAATCAGCAAAAGGCATGCCTAGATCACAGTCACACACACTTGACTACGGAAAAGCCAATCACAACTTGCCAAAAAAGAGAGCTTGTGTTGTGTATCCTGTTTCTAAAATCGAGTAAATGCATGGGAGATTCTACCATAGAGCTTGTTTTCAATCCATGTGGAGGGGAGGGTTCGAGGGAGAGGGGCGTTATTACAGTCCACAAGTGGTGTGTCCTCTTCAGAGAGGGCGTCGTCGTACAGCAGGGCATCGGCTGGCGTGGACGCCGCCAGGTCCAGGTAATCCTGACAAGAGCAGATGACGCGGTGATTAGGCTGATTAGGGAGCAGAGGAGTTACAGCACGCTAAGGCTGAACGTGCTCAAGCTAAAGGCCACACATGCGCACTGCCTGAAACATCCTGCAGATACTAAACTTTCCCTTTATTACCTTCACTGACTTGTCCACTACCTCTTTTTGATAACAGTGAGCCTGCTGTATTGTGGGATGTCTGCATTCCCATCTGTGTAAATGCTCTATATTTAGCCTTGCTTCAACAGCAGGACTGACTGGTATGCTCTGTGATTACACTGCCCAAGGCCACATTTAAGGATAGCTCTTTAAACACTAATTATGGTACGTATAGCATGTTGGAGGAGACACAGCATGTGTATGTGACGCTCAGCATCCAGCCAACAGTGCATGTTGTCCAGCAAAAATATTTACCACTCATTTGGAGCCAGCTGCAAATCTGAGAGGAAAAAAAACCCTCTAACTCCCTACTGTCAGATCTCAGTGATGCATCACCGGAGTTTTGTCAAAATTGCGCCAGTAATGCGCGGAAAGAGGCTGATTAATGGGCCCTCCTTATTTCTTTCCAGTGGAAGAATATGAATAACTTATTATATTGTATTTTATAGCTTCAACATACCCGACTTTTCACCATCATCTTTTCCAGTTCTTTGCTGATGTCTGAGAATGTCGGCCTCTTGTCTGACTCTTGTTTCCAGCATCGGAGCATGAGGTTGTACCTGAGGAACAAGAGTCACAGCGGGTGAAATAGGTGCCGTTTAATCCTCCCAGAAGACACATTTTCCACCTCTGACTCTCCCGATGTGGAGACGTGAGAGCGGATGTGATGTGATGAGTAACAGAGTAGAACTCACATTTCCTCCGAGCAGTTCTCTGGTCTCTCCATCCTGTAGCCGGTCTTGAGGAGGTTAAATAATCGTTCTGGAGCGATACCTGGGTATGGATTTCCTCCCAGGGTCACAATCTCCCACAATAGCACACCAAAGGACCAGCTGCAAGAAAATACAGTGGCTCATAAGCAGAGGCGTAGATTTCATTGTTGGGTACAGGAAACACATGTGCATTTGTCCAACCCAATAATAATATGAAAGAAGCAGAAGACACATCTTTTGAAACCCACTATAAGATTACCAATAGACACAACAGCACCTGATAGTGGGGACAGGTAATTTTTTTCTGTTTTAGTTCTCAAAATATGAATCATGAGCTCATATAATCACTGAATCTATCGTGGAAAGTGTAAATAGATCCATATATGTTCCATTGAATTTAGAATTGTTACCTGGTGCTTGAAATTAGTGTTTTTCTTTGCTTAAATAAAGACATTTCCACCATACATCAGTGCAGAAGAGGAACAGATTAGTGCATAAAAATTCACCAGGATGCAGGAAATGAAGTGTCTGAAGCTTCAAATATCACGAAGGAGGACATTTAAACCCCCAACTTGGTGTGTCCTCCCCAATGATCAGATGAAACCTTCACCTGTGCTCATAAACGTGTTTCAATAAACACAGAATGGGATCATGTTCTTAGTTGCAAATTGTAGAAATACCCTTATATTCACTTTAATGCTGTGAGTTGGGTGAGAAGCTGAATACAATTCTGGTCATAAAGACTGGAAACAAAGGGAAACAACTAGCAAAATTTAGTTTGATGCAAACAAAAACTGCATAAACTGCACCACTAAAGCTCACAGTGCATCTCATTTGTTGTATCTACTGTATTTTATAGCTCCAACATACAATAATTACTGTGTTACTCTGTTTAACTTTTCTTTTCTCCTGTATTTTTTCTGCTGTTTCAGTAAATCAGATTTAGTTATTCTATAAAATCTGTCTGCACCTGCTGTATTTTGTATTTCACTTTTAACCTCTGTGTGTGAAAAGGTGCTATATAAATAAACTTGCTTGCTAGGAAGGTTTTATGTGGTGAGCTACTTCCTGGATAGTAGAAGTATTTTCATATAAACCTATAAATTGTTGTTTTTACACTTCAGATTTTGTACAGATTCAGTGAGAGAACTTTACTGGTGCTGGTAAATAGATTCTGCTACCTTTGGAGAGACCCAGATGTGCTGCTTCTCCTTGATTCCAGTCTAATGTTGACCTAAGCTGACTCAGTGTAGGCAGTGCATGTAGGACAAACAATGTGAAACTGTTCCCTTTATATAACAATTATACTCACACGTCACTTTGTGTTGTGTAAATGTGATCAAACAAGGACTCGATTGCCATCCATTTAACAGGGATTCGACCCTGGAAAATACAGAAAAGAATTGTAAATTTTTGTTTTGAACATTGTTATAAATAAACCAAAAATGATTACTCGTTTGTCCTTCTTCTCTACCTTGCTCCTCTTAACATACGAGTCCTCTTCATAAACATCTCTGGAGAGGCCAAAGTCAGAGATCTTCATCTTCCGTCCTTCAGCTACGAGGACATTTCGTGCTGCAAGGTCTCTGTGGACAAGCTGTTGGACCAACATGCTCATTTAAAGTGACTCACAGTGCTTACACAACCACAGGATCTCAAATGCTCACAGTTCACACACATTGAAATGTCTTTTGCTCCTCCAGTCCAAGTTACACTTAAACTATACTCATTAAAACACATCAGCTGACACTTTGACTCCAATGCATGAACTTAGATTGAGTCAGCTGCTGTCAGCACTTTGATTTAAACTGATAATCCAGCTCTTATGTTCACACTTCGGTGTCCTTTAGCCGTTACACTTTGATTTTAATTGTCATTTCAGCTTCTTTTGCTTTATTCTATTTCAATTACCTTAACTGTAAAATTTGGGCAGCAAGCACATTTCTTCACAAAATCTTACAGGTTGTCAGATACCTTCATTTCTGCCAGGTACTGCATGCCTCTGGAGATCTGCCATGCGAAGGAGATCAGGTCACCCATGGTCAGAGCTCTGTCGTCTGGGTTCTCCAGGTAGCTGGAGTTTCGGTTGGCATCCCTGCCCATGTAGCTCGGGCCAACTTTCCGGCTCTCGCGCAGGAAATTACGGAGTGACCCATACTTGGCGTACTCAACGATGAGATACAATGGACCTATTCAGAGAAATGCAGCACTCAGACTGGATGTGCAACACACATGTGCTGTCAGAGGACGGCAGGAGGACTGAGGCTTACCGTCCTGGCTGCACGCTCCATACATCTTTATGACGTGCGGGTGGTTGACTTGCTTCAGCAAAGTGAATTCTGACAGCAGGTCCCGCAGCTCGCTGTGTGAAGCGTTTTCTGTTATGGAGGAAAAGAGGGGGATTGTAATGATGAAACCATTCATCTCCTCTGACACTCACTCCTCGTATATCACCACCACTTGCATGGATGTCTGCTTTTTGCTTGGCTAGTCTTACCTTTAAGCATTTTCACAGCCACAGTGGTGTACCCAGCTTTTCCTTTCAGCCTGAATGCTGTTGCCTTGACGACTTTCCCAAACTCTCCTTCTCCTAAAGTCTTGCCAAGTACAAGGTTTTTACGAGGAAACTCCCACTTTGGATCCTCCTGTTGAAAGAACGTAATGACATTTCTGGTTTCTCCAATGATCCGAGATATAAAACAGAGGGATAAAAAGTCTGCAACAGGCTGAGAGAAGCTTACAGGTATTTTAAAGGTGTCGGTCTCAATGGACTCCTGCGAGCCTCGACGCACGTTGTTGGCAGGGAAGCTGATGGGATAGGCCTGAGCTGGCCGCCGGAAAGTCATCTCAGCGGACGCTATCGGGGGCTTTGGTGAGTTCTTGTGGTAGCGGTGGATGAAGTAAGAGGACAGGAGGATGGAGACGATGAAGGAGAGGAGCAGAGCCGTGGCAATGATGGTCTTACACATGTCGTCACATATCACCTCTGGAAGAGAGGATGCTGCACTGTTACTGTTATTCTTATAGAAAGCAGCAATCAAATAATTTCTCAACAGTTCTGTGGGATTTATGACATCTCACCCTCAATATCTTCCTTCTCACAGAAGCATTTCTCAGCGAAGCAGTAGCAGGTTCCATAGCAGGACTTAATCCCGTTCCCACTCAGGCCTCGCTCATGGCCTCCGATAACAGGCTCCTCTGCGGGGACAAATGAATTGTGATTGCAGTTCACATAAATCAGAATGGTCCTTATGTACACGTAATGCACAATATGTATTAGATCAGATCTTACTTGTGCAGTCCTGCGGGCATATTGACATATCTTTGCTTTCCACTGCATCACAAACACTATCTGGACACGTCCGCAGGTCAGGGGAGCATGTCGAATAAATTTCAGATATTCCTGAAGACAAAGGAGAGGAAAGGATAAGAAATCCTCCATCATACATTGATAACTAAACCACAAGTATTTTGAAGTCAACAACACACAGCTTGTTTGGATGTAAGTCCTAACAGTGCAACATGTGGCAGTTTTACCATCAGAACCGTATCAGGTTGTTGTTAGTGCTTGCTTTAACAAAATGAAGACCACATTTTCCACAACTCTTGTTGCTTCCTGTTGCAACAAGGATGTTATTGAAAAGGATGCACATGCAGCATCTGGGCCTGTAATTTGTTCCATCACAACCACTGAGGGAAACATGCTCTCATTTGGTTCTAGTGGAATTATTCCAGGGTCTCATAATTAATCAGCGATGTTAAAATGTTATTTGATCACAAATAAACACAGCTCTGATTTGTTTTGAAGTGTTTGTTTAATCAGATGTACCTTTGTCAGTGCCTTGCCTCCACTGGCATCTCCCTGTTGTTGCCCCCAGGCCTCGGACAGACTCACAGTCTCCTCGCTGTCGGTTCTCTGCACAGGACAGGAACTGCTGGCTCTCCTGACTCGCCTTGTTTGCTGAGCCAAAGGCACACATAACCAAAACTTTAAAGGACATGTGGGAGAAGCTGCACATGTCTGCACATGTGTTAGGACTGAATTAGTTAGAAGTTAGAAACAGTCTCCTTAACAGCATAAAGTGATCACTGTATCCCTCAATGTTCAGTGGTGTAGAATAAGTATTAGATTATGAAGTGAAGATGGTCTCATGGTGTAACAGTTTTACCTTCATCTAGTATGATGTGGATCTGAGTGCTGGTCTCCAGCTGGGTGTGTTCCTCCTGAGCTACAACCAGGTAAAGCAGGTCCTGACACTCAGGTTTGCGCAGTGCCTCCGAGTCGTTCACATACAGCAGCCCCCACATCCCATCGGAGGCCTGAGTGATGCTGACGGCTGTATAGCAGGACTGAGAGTCAGCAGACATGTTCTTATCGGCCACCTCGAGTCGGTATGTGATGCTGAAGCCATCAAAGTCCAGGCAGTTTTCCACACAGACTCTGCCAACCTGAGAGAAGATGGGACAAGAGACTGAAAATCTAAATCTGAATTCTAATAAGTAATTTAAGAGGAAGGATGACATAATGCAAACACCTTTGTAGGCTGATGTATTATAGAGATACTGATTATTTAATATCATAGTTGGGCTTTTTCTGTTATCCAGCAGGTGGCAGTCTCCAGGTATGTTTTAGAGTAAGTCAATGAAGTTTACATTTTTTAAGACATTAAAATGGCTTTGGTTTCTATACAATGAATAGAATTAACGTTGTTTAACATTTAAGATTTATTCTTATCTTCTTATTACATGACATCAAGGTAGTTACTGGACTGTAAAGACTGGGCAGCATTTGTTACTCTGTTGTAGCAGGCCTGACAGACATCTTTATCATTTTAGTGAAGAGAGCATTCTTTTTACTGTGTTACAGTAAAGTGCTACAGTTACATTTTATTTTGAAGCAGTATAGTTTACTGCCAGTGTTACTTTTATTCTCTTAGACATGTAGTTGAGCCTTGTTTTCTCTATGACGCTTTTCTGTGAAACGTTCTTTAAAATGGTTTTGGTTTGTGGTAAAACTTTATCAAGAAGCATAAGAGGCAGATCCTGTGCATGTCCTCCTTATTGGGATCAGTATCTGTGCTGATATGTGGGCATACATAAGGTTTAGCTGGTAATTATGTGACAATGCATCTAAAAAGTAAAGCAATGCTCTGTCTTTAAAAAGTAACAAGTAATGTAAAATCACAACACATCATTCATTTAAGTATGAAATATTCTTTTAGCCTTTCTGCCTCAGGCCAGCAAGAAAAACTATGAGGCCACTGATCCCTCATATCAGCACATTTTTGCAGAAAAAGAAAAGATTTTGTCACGAACAAGTGAAAATAATTAGTTTTTGGTATTAAAACTAATGACAATAATTATTAAAAAAACATTGCCAAAGGGAGCTCTTTTGGATCCACACATCGAACTATTTACTGTTTGTGTGGCTGTAATGAGGGAAATATTATAGCTTGTGTATGTATTTGGCATGTCTCATGTTCTGAAGGCCTTTGTGGCATGAAGTTTATATCATAAATAAATTCAGTGTTTCAATGGGAAAAAGTGTGCAGTTGTCTGAATCTGTTTTGCTCCCATCACTTACACTGAAATCTGAATAAGAAAGGACTTTAGAAACACATCTATCATTAAATAAAGCAGATAGATTAAATAGAAAGGTACAGGTTTATATTTAAGTATTCATGAGTACCTGTGCATAAACCGAAGCTCTGCGTGTCAGTGTGAACATATGCGTGATGTTGGCGAAGCGGATGTGGACAGGTAAGATGGTGACGTTGTAGTGCAGCAACACGGTTCCCTCCAGACCAGGATAGGTGGTGTCATTGACCAGGTAGTCCAGCTGCACGACACGATTCTCAGTCACATACAGGTTCCTCTTCAGGACCAGCTCTGAAACCAAGACAAATGGTGAAAATGCATCTCTCTGTAATAACTATGAAAAGATCAGCTTCCTCTGGATTACTTACGGTAGTCATGGACACTTTCTCGAATGCCTCCAACAGCAGCTTTCTTTTCACTGAAGGTGCCTTTTATGTCAAATGTGTCCTTTATCCAGGGGTCATTGTTGAGCAAAGTCCCCACATACTTGTTGTGAGTCTTGTCAATGGAAAAGATGGGCGTTAAATCCCTGTCAAAGACAAACAGGGTGCCAAAAGATCCGCCCTGAAAGAAAAGTCAAAGTGAGACATTTGAATTTAATGTAAAGATACATCTATGTAACATTGTGTCTATAAAACAATCAGAGCTGATCTCCTCACCTTTGTGCGATTGTAACTGATGATGATATCTGCTGTGTCTGTTCCGTTCACATACGGTGCGTTATCATCCTCATCATTGACATAAACATCCAGGGAAGAATCCACCTTGGTGACGAGAGTCTCTGTTCGGACTGTGCAAACCAGCAGCAGTCTGTAGCATTCGCTCTCCTCGCGGTCCAGCGGAGCCGTTACCACCAGCTCTGTGGTGTTCTCGTTCACAGCAAACGGTGCTGGAGTGTCTGCAGAGGAACAACGAAACAGTTTGTCTGCAGCTGCTGGTAATAATAATAATACACCGTAAGAAATGATTTTTTTTTAACAGTTATTAGCTGTAATTTTTACAGTTATTTTACAGATTTTCCCTATCTTGTTATATTAGAGATAATAAAATAAAAATGTTAAAAACTATTCATTTACAGATGAACCAAACTGTAAATAATGTCCGTATTTTTACAAATGATGATTTGTTCATTTACAACTTTTGACAGTACTGTTACACTATTTGATCTGTATTTTAATCAGCAAAAATATCATTATTTTGTAAACATTTGCTGTTTTGTATTAAGGATTGGAAAATAGTAAATATGTTTTAGCTGTTATTTTCCAGCTTTTCCCTCTTTTGTCCAGTTACAGATAATATGTAGTAAAATCACAGAGAAAAAGTTTTAATTTGACTGTTAATGTTGTTAATGTTGACTGAAAACAAAACATCAACAAAGAAAAAAAACAGGCCAAACTGTGCACAATGCCAACATTTTTACAAATAGTAATTTGTTTTTAAACAATGTGACCACAAAATACACAATTTTACTGTATCTATGTATTTAAGACATGTAAAAAATATTATTGTTTTACAGATATTTGCCATCAGTTTCACCCTTTTGACAGTTTTTTGAAGATTACATTATTCCAGTGTTTTTTTTTTAATAGTATTTTTTCCTGCACCCTTGCTGCCAGATTATTACCGTTTCTTTTCAGGATTTTATGTTTACAGTCTATACTGAGATGGTATGAGTGTATTTAAAAGACTATTTGTTTTTTTCTGAACAATGCAAAATAATGGAATCATAGTTAAAATACTAAACTAATGACACAGTATCACAAGCAGAGAAGTAATATGTGCTCTACAGAATAATTCATCTACAGTTTGCTGACATTATTCACCAATATGTTGCTCATGGGTGTGGATTTTGTTTAAACATTGAAAGAGACACATTAACTAGGTTTCCTGCATTCTGGTGAATTTGCATCGATTTGTGCCTTCTCTCCATCAATTTGGGGCAGAAATGTCTTCATTTGTGTAAAGAAAAGCACAGAATTCAGGGGACATTTTCCCTGCATCCACCCTGAAATCTTCACCAGTGATGGTCAAACAAAATCATGTCATCAAGACATTGGGAGGCTGCAGCAGTAAAAACACTGACTGACTGTACTGAATCGAGCTTTGGTGCTCTTTAATGCTCATGAATTCAACTTTTTATTTGTCTGAGGAAGACTGTGTGCTTTCAGAGGATAAAACAGTCCTCAGTGTGTCTAACCTGTTTCCACATTGTAGGTGATGGTGTAGTTGGGGCAGATGTTGAGTCTGGTGAGGCGTCGGAGCTGCCGGAGGGGTCCGGGGAACCTGTTCTCCATGATGTGTGGGTTGGAGGTGTCTCTGTGCGGGAAGCAGAGTTCCTTCAGATCTGTCTGAGCACACTGAGGCATTGTGGCGTTCACGAAGTCCAACATGATCCGAGCAGAGTTCTTGTTGCCGCACTGGGACCTCTTGGTGAAGTTTGGTAAAACCATGGCATGCAGGAACAGCTTCTTCACCGACCACGACTTCTGATCTGAGGAGACAAACAGCCAAAAACAAAAACAGGAGGCATTTTAATCTCAGACAGAGAGTGCTCTTTTTGATGACTGTGCTTTTCTTTGCCTGTATGCAATTACATTATCATCCTGAAGGCAGAAACCTGAACTGAGAGCCAAAGCGTTTTTAGTATGCACAGAGCATAGACGTCAAGAGACTAATTTACTCTCATGTGCAGAGGATACCTGGCACCAAAAATGGGGCTATGCATTACCATCTATAGGCTTGTATCCAACTCACGTAGCAAGGCGAAGTCGCTCTCCTCCAGGGTTTTATTTAGGGATAGTACTCCAGTGCTGACGTCCAGGTGGAACCAGGAGCTGTAGGCCTGACGTTTGACAGGATTCATCCCGCACAGATAGAAATGCGGCCGCTCAGAGTCGCTGTCCAGCATGGCGTGGACCTTGAGGACCGGAGTTCCTGCCGGCTGGCCGACGTACAGCGTCTCAATGTACTCATTCTGAGGAAAGTACAGCCCTGTCGCTCCTGCAGAAAGAACCCATGAAATAACCAGATGTTTAAAAACAGGCAGCCAAGTGAATCATGGAGGAACCTGGCTATATTCCCTCTAAGGAGAAAACTGTGACAACTGAAAAATAAGGCCTGACACTACTGCTGAGACCTCATATTATTACAGATCAGTTATCACACATCTCTTTCTGGGTGTTTAACTGTGGCAACAATACCCACTGACAATGCCGTCTGGCCACCGAATGGAAATTAACACATACATGGAGTATGACAGCTGCGATTTTTTTCCCTCCTCTGATACGTCTTTCATCTCCTGTGTTGGCGGAAATTGAAAGGAGGGCTCAAATGACACTTATGCAGCCCTTATAATGAATTTCTCAGATGGTCAATAACATGTGGTTTCCGATTCTCCTTGTGTTCACCTTGAGAAGTTTAATTACAAGGGATAACATGATATGGAGGAGAAATGAATCATTACCTGCCAGAGGGGAGTGTGGTGTGTGTGTGTGTGTGTGTGTGTGTGTATTGGGGGTAATCCATTAAGCGCTATAGCAGACTATGTGTTTTACAGGAAAATGGAGATGCGAGTGTTCCTCCTGTAATTATATCCCTGTATGTCCCTCTTTGACGACGGTAGGCGACCATTTAGGGAACGTACTAATGTCATTAGCAGACAGCAAAACTAGATTTTCTATTTCTGCTGGTGCAGTTGAGGCCTCAGCTCTGGTTTCAGACATTGATTTAATTTCGCTGGGCTTAGATGACAGGAGGCCGAGCTGATGGATAAAATGTGGCTGTCCTTCCTGAAGGATGGAGATACACTCAATGAGTCTGCAGACCTTTTTATTAAAAGTGTTCCTGGGACAAAAACAAACAGCAGGCCACTTGTTTGTTAATGCTGCTGGCTCAGTTTCACGACAGCCTACATTTTTTTTCCTAAATCTATTACAACCAAATTAAAACCATTCATGCTAATGCTTGACAAATGCATTGCATGTGTACTTAGCTTAGATAGACGGGAACTTCACAGTTTATGTGTGCTTTTACTGACAGGCACTGATTTTAAAAAATGAGAAAATGATAACACAACAAAACAGAATCATTTTTGTTCTTTTTTAACTATAATTTCTGCAAAACATACATAAACAAACAAAAAAAGAGAAACTGTCTGCTGCAAATTAAAAATCAGGTCAGTTAAACTGGCTGTGTTTGTTTTTGCCTGATTTAAAGAGTACAGAATAATCCTTCCAAGTGAATTCAGGATGTTAGGGTTAGAGACCAAGCTGCAGATGTCGAACTAAAATATTTTGTAAGGGAGCATGGACGAAAAGGTAAAATAAAAGGTAAAGGTTTCATTTTAATTTAGTTTGACCTGAAGATGTACAGACGTTATGGGAAGGACATTTATCAATATGCAGCTGTAGGTTGTTCAACACAATGTAATAAAATTGCACAATGCTCAAAGTTCAATAGTTCAACATGGATATATGGCGTTGCTCTGTTTACTGGAAGTTACTTCAGTTATGATAGTTGTAAACTACAAGACAAAGTTAACACATAATTAAAATGGTTCTATTTAAGAAAATATTGCAAGTAAAATGCAAGAATCTTGTGCATTTGTCTACTTAAAATGGCCATTAGAGGGAGCCATTATCAAACTGACACAGACTCAAAAAGAGTGGAAACCTGCAGCTTAATCATCATCATAACACATTATTAGACTGATGTCGGTGCTGTTCGATAATATGATAAAGGATTCTGGATTAATTTATAATTTCAACAAGCTGGAAAATACTACAACCCTTTATGAGATAGATAAATTCAATTAATCTACAGAAATGTTACATGTGGCAAAGTCATGAATCAAATGCAGCAGATGACAGCAGCTCTACAAATAAAACCCAGAGAGGACCAACGTGTTAACCAGTGGGAGCTGAACACATTTATGACGGCAGGCCTTGGCCATGAGCCACGATGGCTGGACCCCATGCAACACAATTCGTTTATATCATTCAAAATTCAATTTCTTTCCAGGACAGAAGCCAACAGAAAGCAAGCAGTTTATATCATAACCAATTAATTAAATGGATCAAGCAGGCTTCTCCGAGCAAATGGCATCTTTGGTCTATGAAGCCATGATGACGATTTTCCAAAGCTTGACTCATTACCTTCCCTGAATGATGCGCAAGAATGACACAAATACAGTTAGTGATGACATTTCACCAGCTATTATAAGTGGTATAATAACTTAAAATAAAAACCTTGCAGTACAGATTCAGTTCTATGCCTTAGAAACACTGAAGGATGCCCTTTTCTGATTTTGAAAAATAGGTGGACAATAAGCTGTTTTGGCAGCAGCCTTTGCTCCATCATAACTCAAAGTGTGCAAACATTACAGTCATAAGCGGACATTTTACAGCCTTCAATCACCTATAAAACTGCTGCAGACCTTCCACACGCAGTGTCATTTCTTCAAAAGCTGGATTAAGTAATTTTGCAAACAAAGCCGATGTTTGAACAGAAGGACTCTTGTAGCAATTCATGTTTACAATAGATAACATGTCCTGCTGGGCTGATAGTGAAACTGAACTTGTACAACACTGAAAAACCAGTGGAAAACCATCTCAGTCATCTGAACACTGGTTGCTGCTGATGTTGGGAGTTTCCATCAGTTGATTATGTCTGTGTGTGTGTCTGCTTTGTCTCATATTTTATATCTGGAAGAACAAAAAGGACACCGGCTCATCACAAAATCTGAAGCCATGTCCTCAGTCTGCCACAGTGTGTCTAGGACTGGTCAGAGCTGATAGGGAGGGACGCCCTCTCCATCGTCCCAGACAAAGACAGGAACTCAATTAGCTCAATGCGTGCTCCGGCTGATAGATTTACCAGCTATGAGCTCATGTGCCGGAGTAACCCACAGCCTTACTAATCTACCTCTAAGTCTCAGTGAAACAAAAGGTGGAGCTCCCACCCAGACGTCCTCGCCGAGCATCCTTGTCAACAACATGGCAGATCGGGAGAAGTGGCCTGGCTGCCGTAAGATTTATTCCCTAAATGATCTTATCTGCAGACTGGAGCTCCGGTGGTGAGAATCCAGCCTCGTGCCCTTTTCTCTCCCAAGGTCAATGTGTGCTGCATCTGCCCCTGGTAACGAGCGATTGGAAAGGCAGTGTATCTGGCAGCAGACCAATCAATAGCCGTACTAATCAACAGTGATGCTGATTGTTTTCCACTGATGAGACGGACGAGGAGAAAAGCTGATGGCTGCACGTGTGCAATCATCTCCGTTGCACATAATATGAACTGTTACCCAGTGCAGGAGTCCTATTTAGCGCTCACATTAAGGTGGAACATATTATCCTGCCTGAATCAAGCCCTGGACAAGATTCTAATCATATAGAATAGGCTGACGTGAAGGAGATTCATCCAGCTTTGAAATGTCTTCTTCCCAAAGCCTTTTTCCTAGTGACATTACTGGGCAACCCAAAGGATACTTCATGAAAACACTTTAGCTGGCAAGCTCCCTACTTAGAGTTCATCTTCACTCTTTAAGTAAACATCTGTGCATCAAAAATACATATTTAGAATTTAGTTTTTTCCATTAAAATAATCCCCTCCTACATTAATCAGATATAACTCTACACTGTTGCTTCCTCTGCAATGTCAGGCTCTATGAAGTCTTTTACTACACACCCCTCACTGCAGCTCGAGCACACCAGCTCCCCTACAGCTCTGCTCAAACGCTGTAAAACTACTCTGTGTTACACAATAGCAAGTTGTAATATTGGAATAATTTAACCATACATGTTTGAACTGGAAACTGATTCTAAAGAAGAATAATGATACAGAAAGTTCCTCCCTGCACGTTGAGGGGATTAGTTCCTTATGTTTGTTTCATCTGAAACCCTGGAAGTCTGAATCTGTGTTTTTTTAAACTGTCTTCAACACACTGCAGTTTCAAGTGGAAATCAGCCATAGTGTTGGCTTATTATTCCACTCATGATTTGTGCTGTAACACCTAAAAAACACCATATGGACATGTTAACAGGTAAATAACTTGATATTCATTCAAAGGGGCATTTAAGTTTAACAGTTGTGGTATTTAAAGTTGCATAATGTTTTATAAGATACAAATATACTTTTGTTGCTAAGGAAATGCCAACAAGAGCCTTGCCTATGGGGCTGTCCTGGTCACTCACAATCTGTACCTTTACATCACTGAGCAAAGGCCACTGGGACTTTACAGAAAGTTGTAAATAAGATATAATATAGGAAACCTTTACTTTATATGTAAATAACGTAATTTATTTTATACTTGCAGAGGCTAACAGTAATAAGTAAAAACTTATTTAAATGCTATAAATGCAGAAATACAACAATTATCCTACAATCAGGTGTTCCTCAGTGGATTCTGTGAGGTGAATGAATGACAAAGTCGTTGTTATCAGTTCTTGTAGGTGCCGTAAGATGTTAAAGAGGATTGTCAAGTTGGCGTTTTCTGTTGTGGTCTAATTGCTGAGGCCACCAGGCCTTTCAAAGTCAATGCTGGATTCAGCAGCACAGAGTAGTTACAAAGTGGATCGAGCTCTTAATGTGTTTATGATCAGGTCTGAGACCTGTATGATCAAAAGCATCCTCAATTCTGGTCAGTACTTAGATCATGTACCCAATGTTGAGGCCTAAGGAGGATTCGAGTTACAATCCTGTTAAACGGGTGCTGTTTAGCTCAGGTACTTTCTGTTTGTCTCATCCATTTGCATCCTCTCAGCCTCTGTGGTTCTTTCACCATTCATCATTACACTACTTTAAAAACATTACCTCTAACACAGTATGATCAATAACAGCATTTATGATTATGTGTATATATAATCTTTAGATATGTTTTATGTATCATTATAAAACATCTATTAAACAATTAGCACATAATAAATTCAACATATTCCTTGTAAAGTGTATGTAATGTACATTTCCATACTGAATCAGCTGATTATATGTTTTACTTGTAGCTCATTAAATCAACTTTCTGTGTAACCTCTTTTTAATGTTGTTCTCTTATTCTTCTCATGTGACTCTGGTCTGTTAATGCTGACATGCAGGTGGAATAGCTGACAACAAATTCTGCTTCTGATGTATATTGTGGATTCTCTATGGTAGTGTGGACTTGTTGGGGTTCTTTCTTCATGTCTCCTTATCCTGACTGGTCTACAGCACAGCCTTCTCCTTTTTAGACACCCATAAGACAGCCTAAATTTGGTCTCTTGTTGCCCATGAAGGCTTTTGAGTTTGACATCGACGTCTGTCTCTCTGGTCCACTTGTTTAGGAATCTACGTGCACAGAAATAATACTTCTCCTGTGTGGGTTTAATTTCACAGCCAGCTCTGCAATTTAGCCCATCAATATCCACGTTTCCAAATAATCCATCATCTATTACAAAGTAGCTGTAGCCAGCAACATTAGGGAGCAGTTTACCCAGTTATATCATGGTGATATAAACGCAATAAATATTATAATCGCCCTGGAACCTATCATGATTACTCTGCTTCCAGAAAAGTAACAGTTATGGGAATGGTTCTCTTCACAGATTCAATTAACTAAAAAGCTGCACATTCAACTATAATTCCACTCATGAAAGCTATTATTGATCATAATGTTTTGAAATCTCTCCCCTTCGGTTTCCTGTGCCATTATGCACAATTGCCTCATCACATCACGCTGGATTCAGAACCTGGATTTAATATAGTCATGACTGTGATGCTTCAATCTCCAAAACAACGAGGTGTAATAAGGGAAGAGAGTCATTTCCGGTCATCATGACACAGTCATCAAACTTTTCATCAGAGTAATAAGATATCTGATCTGAGTTTGGAGGAGGCAGTCAGGCTCCAGGTAGATTACTCGGTTTACCATGAAGCATACCGTAACATAATAATCAATTACCCCATAATGTAATCCAATTAGCCCTCAGAGAATACAAGAGCTGAGATCCAATGAACCATGTTCATCAGTCATCAAGAAATCTAATAGAACATCTCCTTGGGGGTTAGCTGCAAGTACAAATTCAGTTTAAGGATTCCTCTGGGGATGACTGTGGCATCAAAAAGTGAACACGTGGTACATCATGGAGCTCCAGACTGAGTTTGATGCAATAGTCATTAGACTGCTTTGATAAAAACTGTATCTCCTCATCACAGCAGTGGTAAAAAGCCATCAGATTCGCTGACAGTAAGAGGCAAAGAATGGGACTGCCTGGAGCAAAATACAGTTAAATCATTTATGTTTGTATAAATAGTTCACAGCCACAGGTTTTAATAATGGTTTCAGCGTAAATGAACCATTTTGAGAATCAAGAGCTTTAAGGCCAGTGTTCACTTTTTAAATTCACTCCTACTATCAGCATCCAACTAGAAACATTACAACCAGCACCTAAAGCAACAATTTCACAACTTACAATAAAGAGTCATGCTAGCAGCTCTGTGACACTGTATGGACAAAGTGCAGTGTTTTGTGCAAATGATAATGGTTTACTGACTAACATGCAGCATTTTCCAGCTCAGAATGGACCTTTGGTGGTGACTAAGCCTGATAGTAAGATAAATCCATGTACAGTAAAAGCCATGAGTCACTGTTACCTTATTTGACAGAAATCTACTCATGTTCCTGTTATTTCTGACAATTTGATAAACAAAAATGTCTAATATGTTGGAGCAATTGAAACAGCAATTAACAAAACTGAAAAATTCTTATCATTTTGGCGTTTTGATTTGCCTTTAGCACTGGTTAAAACCTCTTTGGAGGGGTTTTTAAAAAATGTCTCTATGAAGAAGGAACAGGATCATTGCTAACACCATGATATTTAGCAGAATTAATATTTGTCATGTGAGTATGGTAACATGTACTAACCTGCACTAAACACAACTTACAGCTGAGGCTGATGAGAACATTAGTCGTGCAGCTATTAGACAAATTAAAATCTCGACTATGGTGCTCAGTAAAAAGTCACGGGATCATTAACATCATTTGGATTCATTTTCTGGAGACTATAAATGTCTGTGCACAATTTTATGGCGATCCATTAAATAGTTGTAGAGATAATTTTGTCTGGTCCAAAGTGCTCAAACAAAACAGAATTCCTATCCTAGAGTTATCCTGTTAGTATGGCTAAACACAACTATAGAAATAACACATACTGCATATTAGTTATATTTACAGGTCTTTCTGTAATTAAATCACTGTTTATACAAACTAAATTAACTACTAAACTCTGACTGCTTGTTAAACTGTGTAACAACATCAGCTTCCACAGTGAATCTGGAGGATTACAGTATGGAAACAAAGGGAGGCTCGTTGCTTCATGGCAGGGAATGGAGGGCGCTGATCTTCCAGCACAAATGGAAGTGAAGCTCTCAGAGTTTCTGGCGCTGGCAGGACGGTGGTGGAAAATGATTTCCAACATGTTTACTTGTTTCAGTAAAATGAAGGATGAAACAAATGGACATAGAGGGATGCCAGGGTGGGGCTGGTGGAGGAGGGGCAAGCAGCAATATACACGAGAAGCAACGACTTCATGAGAAATGGTTTTAATTTAAAAATCCCAGAATGGTTTGGTTTGTTTAGAGAAATTGCAATAAATTTGCCAATTAGATTTCCATTGGCAATTTCTGCAGTGTCACATGGACCATGTGGACTGAGATGAGCTCCGCTTGTTCTTTTGTTTCGTTCATTGTTGTAAATAATGGGTCAAACACAGCGTGCACCGCTAGGCGACTGGAAAATAACTTGTCAAGACCCATGTGAAACGAGAGGACTAAATGCCCCGAGGGCGAAATTTCAATCAATGTCTCCTTGTCCTTTCACCACAGCAAATTAGATTCTATCCATGCATGAGAGGGAAGTGTGACCCTGAACTGACTAGAGGATCAGGCACAGAGCTTTGACAGGTACGAACAGCATCCATGCAACAACAGTCCACAGTTAAAGGTTGGGACTCTCATCGGCTCAGGACGATTCTGCTTTGACCAAGTTTTGTGAATAAAAAGGAGCTTTAATGGAAAAGTTGAAACTGCTGCATCTGTCTGTCTGTCTGCGTATTACAGAGTGTTTACTGTTCATATTGACTTTTTTGACTGTTGGGGTGAAATGAGTAGAGGGAAGCTGAGGCCAGATAGTGGTTTAATCACATAGTGTGGCCTGTTGTGTCCCACCATTTTTTTTTTAAAGAACTTGAAAAAAAAACTAAACTAAACACATAAATCCCCATCCTCTGTTCCATAAACATGGACGCTGGCATCAAATTTCTTTTTGCAAGTATCAGCTTCAACAGAATCATAGAAAAATTACGTCTTTCCATTTAAGATACAGAGAACCGCTGCAGTTTAATATAAAAGATAAACTCTGCACATATTATATGGTTTTCCAATTACACTAAAAGAGACATAGTGACAGCAAGAGTGGAAAATTGACAAGATTTATAATGCATCCATAGGCAACACAAGACAGAAGCTTTACTAAATTATATAATGTAATAAGGAGCTAAATCAAATAGCGGCATGTATCAAATGAGATTTATTGGTCTGGTCCTTCTCAAAGCAGAAGATGCTGATGAAAATGATCGTTCTAAAGAAAGGAGGAGCAGCTAAAGAGGCCGCCGGCTTCCTCTGGGATGCAAGGAGGTCATCACCGAGGATCAGCACTTGGTTAAGGTTTCACAGGTCAGAGGGCAAGACGGGGTCAAAGATACAGTAGCAAGGTCACGGCAGAAGATAAACGGATCAATGCTTTTATGTGAAAACATCTGTGGTTCTTCTTGTGGAAGTGATGGATTACATGGACGTGTCTGTTAAGAGGATTGGTTAATTTCAATAAAGGTTTAGCCACAAAAGGGACTATTGAGTTTGAGCTCCATACGTTTTTTTTTTTTGTACTTGCAACGCTGCCAACCCCTACTTTGGGCCTGCATCAGTTCTTAAAGCTAATCATAAGCCAGCTTTCATCTAAATCACATGAATCATTTCAGTGAGCTCTCCAGATGCTCACCAAGGCCAAACACCAAAAATTCAATTCCTAGCAAAGCCATAACTAACTAAAAGACTTTTGGGGATGTTTTCCTACATGAGTGACTCCACAGTCTGTAACTACATCAGCACGGAGGCGTCCCAGCTCCCAATTCACTCCAATTTAGGTTTTGAACTGCTTTACTTCTCCTGCTTAATTCTGGCCTTAAGTGCAGCGCAACGTTGCAGCCACATTTAAAAAATGCTGATTACTCTTATACGGAGCTCTGATTGCCAATTTACTTTGTTTGATGACCTCAGCAAGAAACACCAAACTAATCAGAAACCTGGAACCTGGAACAGTGATGATGTAAATTACCAAACACGAACCACTGAGACTTCAACAAAGCCTTTATTTTGGATTCTACCAAAAACTAGATGATTTGTATGGCAATGAAAATCCACATTAGAGGTCATGTTATGTAAAAAAGTGAATCACAAAGTAATCAGAATATGAGCACAGACACATTTGTTAAATCATTTGGTAGAGAAAACTGGTGTTTTATAAATGACATCAACATCAGAACAGCTTCCAAAGTCAGACTAAATCATGACCCTGCACAGTCACATTAATCTCATGTGTCATTTTGAGGGAAGTTAACGTCGGAGCGTCGCAACGGTGTGTGCACTTGTACAACAGACGATATTTTCCAAAAGAAAACAAACAGGCAGTGTTTGCAGAGAGATAAGAGCAGCTGCTGAACACCTGCCTGCTGCTCGCCTCTTCTCCTCCCTGAACAAGTGTGGGTCTTTTGTTGCAACAAACAGGCAGGTGATGGGTGCCTGCATTTACGTAGGGTGTAGCTTTCAGCACCTATTTAATTACCATCGCATCCTTGACATATGAAATCCAACTACTTCAACCCTGTTCTTCCATAAATATCAGGAGAACCGCCTGCTCCGGTGACGATCCACGTAGAACAAAGTGGAGATGTGGTTCTACTGCATGTGTGTGTGTTTGAATTTACATCACTCAGCCCCACTAAAGTCTGTCACAGTGAAAAATAATCAGAGGACATTGGCTTCAAGTGGCACCTCAAAAATTTCATTAATCATTTTAACAACTCTGCATAAAACTGCTCCCTTGGGTGGTTACGTAGGCCTGTAGTGTATTAGAAACCCCCACTTTTGCAGGCATGAAATGATAGTGAAAATTAACACCTTTTCTCACATCTCAGTTCCACTAAAAGTCTGTCATGATAATCTTATATACACACCCCCCTCGATCAAAGCGCTGATAATAACCTCCGTTAAGACTACTTTTAAGTCCAAAAACAAATTCAGGAATTCCACACAACCTCCTATATTTGTCCAAGCATCACATCTGACATACTGGCTGCACACTGAGATTTGCACACTCCTGAGCTATGAGAGACACTTTAAATATAGACTGCATGGAGGGATGGTGTTGGTACAGTTGGGCTGTGGGATTGTGAATGGGATTATAATATTATGATATATGGCTGTATTCATTTGACTCCAGGTTTCAGTGTGCCATGCCATGCATAACAACCAGCGTGCAATGCAAGTATCACTTTCTGCAGTGTGGAGCAGCGCTTGCATTGTGGACGTGCCATTTCAGATACTTCTGGGAAAAGCCTTAAAATCACTCAGCTTCCAAAATGCTGCAATTTAGCGAAGCAATTCAGCTTCACACGTGAGGAGACGTGTATTTATTAGTTGTTATCTAGACTTCAGGTCCTCTGGAAACATTTCCTCTCTTTATTTCTCTTCATCATGGGCAGATTTGGAGATAATCAGAAATTTTATGAATTTAAAGAACACCTTTAATTGTGCTTATAACACAATTAATGGCATTTTAAACTGATAGGAGAATAAAAAACGAAGAAGAGTGATGTGTCACAGTAACACATAATACTAATCAAAGGGCGCGTAAAGCAAATACAATTTCAAATTCTCTCCTCTGGATTAACAGACAGTTGTGCGCATTAATAGCCTTCTCCTTTCCAAGTGCGCCACCTTGCATTTGGAAACATATTTTAGCTCAACATATAAAACCTGTTTCCATCTGCCTCCTTCTGACTTTAGTAGTAAATCTGATCTTACCTTCCAGCAGCAGCAGCAGCAGCGCAACGATGTTTCCCCGAGAGAAACCACAACTTGACCCCATATTCGCGAACCATAAGTAAAAGTTTCTGAATGAAAACACGACTGAAAAAAGTTCCTTTGGACGAAAATGTGAGAAAAACAATAATCAAAGCGACGGAATAAACAGAAGCGGTGTGTAAACCAGTGCGCGTCCCTGCGTCCGCGGCTCCGGGCAGCCTGATGGAGTCCTCAGTATCCCATAGACGGACTGTGTGTGCGGCTCTCTGGCTGCTGCTGGGCTCACTGGCTGCTCAGGGGGAGGAGGTTCACTGCTTCACCACTCACTGCCCCGCTGCTTCCGCAGCAGCAGGCAGCTCAGCATCTACAGGAAATTTAAGAGCATAATTTACCAGCAGGTCAGTCATCTCATTAACGCTCTGCAGGAGGAAAATTATTAACAATTATCATTAGAAGTGCGATGATTCATTTTAAAGGCACAAACACTTTTTTCAATGAGGTCTCAGGTGTGCTTCGTTTAATCACTGATTCATTATAACATCACTAATTTATGCTTTTTTTTAATCATGCTTTCACATCTGCCTCATGTAGGTTTCAGTCTGTGCCCAACATGAGGTGAAGTCCTGCCAGTGGGCAGATAGCAGGATGTTTTTGGCTAAATGATCAGACAGTTCACTGCTGAGCTACAACTCACAGCACCATATGGATTAATTACACTTACACAGAGTTTATCTGCCCAGAAATTCTACTTTGAGTCTGGAAACTAAACCAGCTGCTGTGTGACTCTGGTCAGACTCAGTGGGATCTTTTCCCCTCTCAGGTCCGAGTGTGTGTCTGAGGCTGAAGGCTGTGTTAAAGTGTGGGATCTCTGTGTGACTGGATAGTGTGGAGTGATGCATTGCTGCAGCCTCGGGCCAAGACACCAGTCACTCACACAGCAGTCGCTGTCCAATCAATGTCTCTGCATGGAGCAAAAACACAGAGGCTCAGTGGGCTGCAGAGGAGATCGCAGGGTTTTCTCTGAAGCTCCACCAACTTTTACCTACTGGAGAAAAACACATCGCTGAGTCTTATATCTGCACCTCCTGTCTTCGGTCTGATCATCTGCTCTTCTGTGTGTTCATGGGGATTAAAAACTGAGTGTGTTAAGCAGAGTTTAAGAGGGTATTACTACTAAATGTTCACATATTGTGAAAGTCCATTGATTCATTTAAGATAAACACTGTGTGACAGTATCAGAAGTTATTGTATAGTAAAGCAAACTATAAATGCTGATCTAAATGTGAATCCAGTGGTGAGGCTACAGAAAATAAAACTCACCCCAGACTGGTACACAGTAAACTTTGCCATTTATCTATGGTCTCCTTCAGAATAAAAAGTGCACCAGCTGCAGTTTTGTCTTGACCGCCGGTTAGAGCAGATAAAAAAGAACTTTTTCACTTGTACTTCTTTGTACAAGCTGGCCTGGCCTACGACCTGGTCCTGTTGTTAAACTGAAAATACATGCTGAATGTCTGATGATACCCAGATTTGCTATTATACTTTTTCAGTAGTCACATCTACACAACACTGATTAACATTCAACTTTGCACACTAAGCTGCTACATAAAAAATGTTTCTAATAAATGATCTGATGGCTCAAATGTTCACTCATGTTTCAGATAAATGAAATGCTGCTCGCTGTATCAAGGGAGAATGTGGGGATCATTATGTGATATAAGAAGCCGAGCAGTCGGCATGAGCACATTGTATCTGGGATAAAGTTTCCATATGACAGACTATAGGTATCCTGAGACATATGCTCAGTGAGAATCAATACAAGGAAACACGGTGGTGAGGACATGATATGTGCAACCACAATGTTTTTACGGGCTTTTTCTGAGAATGCAGGAGCAACAGCAAGTTCAGAAACTCCACATCCACAGTCTTGACATTCTTATTTTGCCCCCTTAGATCTTTATCAATATTTGTAATATTTAATAGGCTTTGACCTCCTCATGAAGTTGCAGTTACAGTAAGTCTCTCCACATGAGTCAGCTAAATGTTTATATTTAAATACGAAGCTTTATCATTGCTTGCAAATACACAAACGATATCTTTAGACCTCTGCGGTGAGTCTGTATTGATTTTATTTTCATCTCGTGATGAATCAGCTATGCATTTCCATTGTTGGCACAGTAGTTCGGAAAAGCAATTACTGATTTGAGTCTTGTTCAAGAAGGCAGGATGCACCTACTGGGACTCAAACAACAACTTCTCCTCATAAGACAATTACCAAAACCACGACACCATGTTACGCAACGTTATTACAGCTTCTGAGGAGTGCGTAATAAGATTTCACTGTGGAAGAAGAGCATGATGCCGTTTCATTTCATTAACTAGATGGTTATTTCATGATGTACACGCCACATGACCTGATGCTGAGGGACACCGATGTGAGGAGGTTCAGTACCGTCATGTAAACACTGTTAAAATGTGTGTAAATCTCTCAACTAGGCTGTCAATCATGTGGGAGTATAATAATCTGTGGCTGAGGATGAACACTGTTTCAGTAAGTAAGTAGCTCTGAGCGTTAAATATGTAAAATGTAAAACCTGCAAAGGGCTCAGGCTCTTTGAAGGGGCTCGTCTGATGAATTGGATTTGCGTAATTTCCCTGATTTCCTAATACAATGAGTGCAAGAGGTGTCGGTCCCATTAATGACACTCCTTTGTGAGCTGTGCATCTTGACCCCTATTAAAGTACTGTCACCCGGACAGCAGATGGTACCCACACACACACACACACACACACACACAGACACACAAAGAGGAGTGGCCATGGCAACAGACTCATAATGGTCGGCCTGGTGTGTAGTGGAATCACTCGGCCTAATTTGTTAAGTACCACCTCAGTATATTTGATTTAATCAGTCTATTCAGTGCACAAAACAAGTGGCGTCGAATAAATCCTCAGCTGCCCACACTGACAGCAGATCAGACATCTTCTATAGAAGCTGCATTTAATGGATTAGATGGAAGAACATCTTCATACTTTTTCCACTTTCCTGCACTTTGTTTTTGATCAAAACTTTGAGCTGAGTGATTTGAAGATGCTTGATCAGATGACTCAGACATTAGTACGGGTTCAGTTCATTCCAGTGTACGGGGGCAGGTTGTATTTCCTAGAAGTCGACTAAACTGATTAAGCCAAGAACCTGGGCCAGGTATTTAAAAACTCCCCCAGATGTTACAATAATCTGTATACCGTCTGAGCAGTGTTTGTTTTTTTGGTTGGAAAAATAAGAAAATAGCCTCTGCAGGATTAAAGTGGGTCTTTTATTTTTCTTATATTTTCAGGAAGAATTTCTTCCTGTAGAGCAGATAGGCGATGAGCACCCACAGTGAGGTTCCCCACAGGCTCTGCAGGAGGAACTCCCAGTGGCTCTCCTGGAAGCGCATCTCCCAGCTGAAGGGGAAGTAGAAACCCAGTAGAGAGTGGCCAACATACACAAAGATGGAGTTCATCCCTGAGGAGGAGGGGAGAAGAGACAGACAGGTTATTACTGAACAAGGTTTCTCAGTTTTAAAGGAAATGTTAGTAATTTATCAAGTCCGGTCATATTTTTTTATTATAATTCACCTTCATTGGAAACATTTGGAAAAAGTGAAGGTTGACAAAAAAAAAAAGTATTTGGGGGCACGGTGGGAAAAGCTCTAAAAGCTTTCCAAATAAGCTTAAATTTTACATTAACCATTTCAAACTCTTCTTTGGGTTTGACCAAAAGCAAACAAATAACTGGCAAGAAGACAGAGGACAAGAAAACAGTGATTGCAACCATGACATAGCAATCAAACACTTTTAGGATACTTTTGCTATATTAGAACAGAATCCCACAATTTCACTTAAATTTTATTTTACCAGGTTAGACATTCGTAAAAACTTCTTATTTATAATGACAGCCTTGACAAGACTTCTAGATGAAAAGGAGGAGAGGGGAGAGAACAAAAACATAAAACAAAACAAAAAATCTTTTTGTTAACTAATATATAAAATACTAAGTGCTAAGTGTTTGTTGCTGCATATTAACAGGCAGTAAGCCTGTTTTGCTAATTTCTGCAATCACAGAATTCATGTTTGTTGAATTTCTTTAATAAGTGGAAAGTGCAGAGTTAGTTTAAACCAAAATGGCTGTACTTATGATAATAAGGCAGAAATTTCAATACACATTGTTAGAAATATTAAACCTGCAGAACCTTTCTCTCCTTTTTGGCAGTGAGAGTAATTATACAAATGCTGTCAGCCAATGCTTATAATGTATGCCCTTGCCACTGATCACTTTCGTTATTAGTCTGCAGTTCTGCCTCTAAATGCTGAGTTTCTTTTTTTGTCTGAAGCATCAGAAACTTTTCTTTAAAGTTTCCTAGGGTTTATCTGCACAGGCTTTACCATACTACTGTAGCTTACTCTGTCTCATCAATAGAGTAGCTCCACCTCTTCACATCTGGCAAACCAATCATTGCTGGTGATGTTGTCTCACATAGTCAGATCATTCTGCAGCACAGAATGGTCTATCAGCACCTCATTATCAGTCTGCTATAGATGGAAATACCTCTGGATTGTTTGTAATTCTTTAAACAATCACAGTTGCCATGAATAGAATGAACGGCTTTATTATTATCAAGGGGATTTTGCATAGTAACACATAGATAGTGGAAGGGGACAAGAAAGAAGCGTGAAATGTACGGCCAATGGCAGTCTTGTACCTGCAACCTATATCTGGTGAGTCAGATGTAGACTACTGGGATTCTGACTAACTGGAACATACCACACTGAGAAGTTTTGGCGAGGACTTGAATCGTGCAGTGAGGCAGCCTGGCAAGTGTTTTTCTGGGATTTAGCCATTTTAATGACATTGCTCTCCTTCATGTGTGCAAATGTTACACCAAAACAATCTGCATCTTTTGTTTAGCTCTGCCCAATACGGTTGTAATTAGTTTAAGGAATTACAAACAAGCCAGAGCATTTTACCCCTGTAGCAGAACAGTACTGAGGTGCAGTCAGACCATTCTGCTGCGAGACTAGACTACTGGTGATGGGAATTGTGAAACATTGTGAAAATGTTGCCACAGACCCTGGATTTAGAACTTTGGTACACTGCAAAATACGAGATTTGCCTGCTGCTGACAGTCTTAATTAGCATTAGATGAACCTGTTGACCAAGGACTTGAATGCAACTGACATTCATTAATATGTCAAAGTCCCATAATCCAGCTTTAATTATAGCTGCTTTGAGACATTAAATTCATTTCTCAGTCTGTTCAAGGTTTGCAATCATATTCCAATTGTGCATGTAAGGTTTTTTATTTCAACTAAAGCACAGCATATTATACCGAGTGCCTTGGGTTGTGATTATTCAGTACCTGGGTATATGAATGGCTGTCCAGCCCACCAGCACTTGATATCAATGACAAAGTACATGGCTCCCAGCAGTAGGAAAGAGAAGCAGCCCATGCACATCACAAAGGACAAAGACCTGCAGAGAAACACCATCAGCAACACTTTATACCAACAGCAATGTTTTACTCTGTACATTTGGGCATCACTAAAATGTTAACTGTTGGGTGTGAACAAGGGTGTAAAAACACTTAGTCCATCAATCCCCTGCTGCAGATAAATAACACCCAGGGGTCTCGAGCCAATCCAACAAACTGTGGGACAGTTTGCTGGACTGGTTTAAAGCATCAGCAGTGGATCCTTGGCATGTGCCCCATGGAACTGTGCCAACCAGCCATGTCCCTGTCTGTTCGTAAGTGCAAGAATGTTTGATGAAATACCATCCAATGTAAAATGGCTGCCTCCTTGCAGTGGGCTTTTTTATTTATTTTTTTATCTCAGCTGAAGTGGGGCCAAAAAGGACTCTTGGCTGAGAGTTAATTACTTCTAGACATCCAGGCAGGGACTTGTACTCAAGAGCTCAATAACCTGTGCATGATGAACTGCCTATAAAAGCCAGGCAGGTAATAGCGAGGGATGAGCATGGCGTTAGCGGGGGCCCCAGTGGAACATCATGAGGAATTTGCTTACACATCACAGATGAAATGGTATTCTTCCTGCTGCAACATTAAAATGATTCACATCATATTAAGGGGAACGTGGGAGTGGAACAAATGCACAGGTCGTAAAGTAATCTATGTCTGAGGCAGTAATTGCGCAGTATTTCATGCAAAATCATTACAAACATTTATCAAGGTGCCATGCTTTGTTTTTCCAAAAAGGCATATGATAGTTTGGGAGCACTTAGACGCCACTGTGGTTATACAGTTACTTTTCCCAGAGCCTGATCGCTTTCCATCACACAGAGCTGGTAAAATGTGTAGCGAATGCTTCTGGGGCGGAGAGGGGAAAGCATGCTTTATTTTGCTGGCCGTAAGGAAGAGTGATCATGTTGGGAGGATGTATAACCGCTCCACCTCACACTCCCAACAGCCCTGGTGATTATTTACAGTCGTAGCTGTCGTTAGAGGTAAGTAAACGCGTGTTTTAGCAGCCTTGATTTGTGCCTGTTGGAAACCCATCCTTTCTTTTGTGAAGAAAAGTGGCTGGATTTAGAGGGTCAGGAAGCACTTACCAAAGGTTTTTATTGACAGGTATAAATCCTCCGTCTCGTGTGCACTTAGAAAGGATGGCTGCAGAGATTCCCTGAGGGTGGAAATGAAACAGATTTCAAATCGATGGAGGACGATAAAGCAATCTGTATTGGGCAGCTAAAACGTGAGGCAACAGAATCAAGCGAGTCCGGCAGATCAGCCAATTATGTGGGAGTCACGTGAACAAGCATCAACACACACTGGAGCCAAAACAATGAGCTGAAAGATGCTAAAAAGTGTGCGATCACTAAAAGAACACACAACTTTATGTTCTTAACACCAACAGAGTCACACCCCGAGGCCTGACTGACTCCATGGCCTTATTTACTCACAATATGGATTAATTGCATACGATCTGATGAACTCTACATCAGTAAGAGCTTTTATTGTGTCATCTATTCACCTTTACATATGATTTAGATACACAAGGAAACATTCCGTGCTCCAGAGAGAAACCTGGGGCGGTGGATCAAAATCCAGACATGCTCGTTTGGTGGATATCCATCATGTGTATAGATGACAGAATCGATGGTGTGGAAATAGCCTAGCTGGGGCTGGATTGAGTCTCCAGGCTATCCAGGCAGCAGGATGTGGGATGGGGCTGGTATGTGGGGCAATCGCTCAATTTCAATCTCTCACTTCTGGAGCCTGATCGTTGGACTTTAATTAACGGGGGCTGTTGTTTATTATGAGGAAGATGCATGGCTGCCCCCCGAATATCTGTCCTCCTCAAAAATACAGCGAAACCGTGGTGCAAAACCTGCCTTTACTGTATCAACACTTTCTGGCTCTTTGTGGACCTCCTGTGCTTAATACCAGTCCTGAGGTTGGGCGCATGCAGTAATGAGTTCCCTCCTCCAAAGAGCAGACCTGCTAATGTCAAGAGCACATGTCTGAAACAAGAGGCAGCTCAGCTCTGCTTCCTGCCTCCCCTTTGAGCCGAAATCGCATTAGAAAAGTCAATATCAGGAGCAGGCCAATCGCTAAAACTAATTTTGTCTTCTGTGTTGGTAAAAAAAACGCGACTAAAAATAGATTTAACCACTGAGATTAAAGAAACCAAAGCAAATATTCATGTGCAGAACTCGTGAGACGACTACATGCTGAGTTGGTTCCCTATTCGTGGTCTGTATCTGTTCCTAAAATCAATAAAAAAATGGTCTGTTCTCCCTGTCAACCATTGCAATGTGAGAAAATCTATTTTATTGTGATTCATTATTTCAATTAACTAGGATTTTAAGTCCCTGTATTGATCCATCACTAAACACTTTATGATCCTGAATATATATCATCTCCAACATCATAATCTTGAGTAGCCTCCACATCATTTATGTAGCATTAACCGATAGATACAGGGAAAAAACATAAAGGCCTAATGTTTATTTATTTCTTCGCGTGTTACTTTATCACTCTGTACCTCTGGGAGAAGCCAAATGGATCTAATTTATTTCACCTCCCTCCAGCCACTCACTGCACAATGATAGTCAATACGATTCAACACCAGGAGACATAATGGAGGAGATTTGTCATTTAAGAATTGAGGTTAATGACGTTAAATTCTCACAACAGAATTTCAATTGATCCTCACATATAGAAACAGGATTTTGCCTGGTTCACAAACACAAACTGCCCATTCTTTGGACTTTTTAAACTGGATTTACTACATTAGTATTGGTAAACATACCTGTAGGAGCCAATTAGCTCTGATTTGTATAAAGAGGAACAAGCTTTGTCTTGTCGGATGTTCCACACAGTTTTTGACTGCTGAGGTTGTATGTTGCTGCATTAGCTGCTCATGTTTCTGTAGGTGAATGGATTGTTTGTTGTGTGTTATGGAAACATGCTCGAGCTTAATTGACCCTATGAATCCATCCATCCATCCATTATCTATACACCGCTTATTCCTCTGCAGAGTCGTGGGGGGGCTGGAGCCTATCCAAGCTGACTTAGGGCAAAGGCAGGGGTGACCCTGGACAGGTCGCCAGCCTATCGCAGGGCCACAGAGACAAACAACCAAGCACACTCTCATTCACACCTACAGACAATTTAGAATAATCAATTAACCTCAGCACGTTTTTGGACTGTGGGAGGAAGCCGGAGTCCTATGAATGAAGAATGAAATTAAATAGACTGTTTAATAAAATGTTTTGTGTCAGAAATCAGCAGTCAGTGTGTTGATAAGATCATCCATGTGTGGCACCTGAGTGGCTTTGAATGTTGACTTAGCCTGAGCCTCTACAATAACTGCAAAACATGAGCATGTTAACATTGTTACAATTAGCATGCTAATTGTAACAATGCTAATTATAACATTGTTACAATTAGCATGCTAGCAGGCTAATGTTAGCATTTAGCTCAAAGCACTGCTGAGCCCAAATACAGCCTCAAAATCCCCTTTCAGACATGCACTCCTTTAAATGAGTCTTATGGCATCTGAAAAAGTCAGTCCCATGTGGTTGGACCTAGTCACATTTTTGCATCATTTTGAACTTGCCACAAGTCTGAACTGCATGCAGTCCCATTAACAGACAGGCACGCACAGTGTTACAATATACTGACGGTCCAATTTCACGCATATGGCAAATATCGCGACATATTGCGACTTTCTCCGTCACTATCGTGGTCTGACAAAGACTGGAACGGAACAGACATGAGTAAACAAGAAGAGCAAAGGAGAGCTGCAGAAGTACACATAAATAAAGTAAATAACGAAAATAAAATACGTTTCTTGGGCACTGACTCAACATTGGACTGCACTTTTGCTTTCTCAGAGTGGTGTGGGAGGTCACTCCTGGTCTCTTTATAAG
>OMNN01101910.1:0-29013 GCA_900302755.1 Chromis chromis
TGCAGAAGCATGCAGTACAGACTACAGAAGAAGAAACAATCTTCACAAAAATGTAGTTTTGATTAATGGTTAAACTGAAGAATGTTTGTGGAGCTGTGTTTTGCACATTAAGACAACAGAAACAAGCAGCTGTGAATGTTTTATCATGAATGTTGACATGCAAGGACCAGAAATGTGTTGAAGCTGTAGAGATTCAGAGAAGCAGGTGAGACTGGTTGTAGGAGTTCCCGGCGCGTCATAGTTGAAGGCAGAATGCTACAGAGGAATCTCACTACCTCTTGCCTCCTCACTTTCTGTGGCCCTTAGGGAAGGTTATGGCAGCACCGCCTGCTCTTGCCAAGCCTCACAGAAACAACATGGGCTACTGAGGGATAGCTAAATTATTCATCTTTGATTTATCGGCTAGCCTGAAACTAGTGAGACACCAAGGCTAAGGCTGCAAACCACAGGCAGACTTATCCACTGGGGTATCTCAAAGAAGATGGGGCAGGTGGACTGCTTGATTTGGAGAGTTTCAAAGGTAAACAGTCAGTTTACAGATTTAGAATTGAGTGTGTTATGTAATTAGAAAGTTTACAAGCATTACCAGACTGCCATTTTAATACAAGTAGAATCAGGCTCCTTGTTTTCAGCCATAAAGAAAAAACTCTGTCAAGTTAAAGACAAATTATTTACCCGACAGTTGTAGATATTTAAAGCAAAGTAGACGTTTTTATGCGTCACTGTGGCATTCACATTAAGCTAAGACGCACTATGAGAGTGTGTGTGGCGAAAACAAACACCAGGCTGGAGGTTAAGTGCTCTGACTGTGCTCCCGGTAAAATTCCTGAGCTGGCTGCCAACGCTCGCTTGCCATTCCTCCTCTGAAAGGAGAAAGAAAATGAATGCAGATCGGTGGGCGAGTGAGAGAGGAACAGAGTGAGCATTCAGCTCATTTTTTCATCTCCGTTCTATGATTAAAAAAAATGGGGAAGAAAACAGGAAACTGTGACAAACGTTGCTGGTATGATTCCTCAGAAACCTTATTGTTAGCCAGTTTATCTGTTGTGACAGTTCAGAGACTTAAAAAACGAAAACAGAAAGAGAAAGAGCGAGGCAATAAGGGGGTCTACTATGAACCAGGCGAGTAGGAGAGCAATTTGAAGCACTCAAAGAATGTAACAGGGTGGGGCTCGGACTCCTCCTAACTGAGAAGTATTGCGTGTGTTGCCTATCTGCACAAATGTGTAATGGAGGAGAAATGTAGAGATTTATTCACGGTGTGATTTAATATACTCTAAAGAAAGTTGAGAGACAGACTCCACCTCTATGAGAAAGGGTAAAGGAAGAGCAGGCTTCCCTTGTCACCACAGCAAGAAAACAGCTGCCCCTCCCTCTCCGTGTCTGTCTGAAGGAAAAACAAACCACTGACTCGCCTTCTCCGTAGTACTTTCCTGTCTGAAACGGGCATAACTTCCCGTAGATGTTTTTGCATCAGACACAAAAAAATGAAGGAAACTGATTGTATAAGCTGACAAATCTTGGTTCAAGGGCAATGGGAGGAGCCCCAGTTTCAGAGAAAGAAATACGCAACTCACTTTAATGAACAAGTCTGTGTCAAGTAGCTGTTGTAATATAATTATTACAACATCCCCTAATACATCTTCTGCTTTAACCCTGCCTGTCTTCATCAAGTAAACACACAGAGCCATGACTCTCGCTTTAATACGAACCACATAGCAGAATTCCTTCAGAGAAATTCCCTGTGAATCTAGTTACCTAATTCTCTGTTCATTTTGACACAATTGCTCTGCTTTTAAGGCTTGAGGGAGGGAAAAAAGAGAGAGAGATAAACTGCCTCTAGCAATGTGTTGTCTAGCCAGCAGTAATATAAGGGAAGACACTTAGTCTTGGCGACAGCGAGCTAGATAGTCAGCCAGGCAGTTGGGGTAGGGCATGAAGACAGAGGCCAGGCAGAGGCAGCAGTGATAAGGAGGCCCCAGCACTCACGGGATTGAGGCCTAAGATAACAGCCAGGAGCTGTCGTTGGATGACTTTATCATACAGCTTCTGCGGTGGGAGTGGCATTACTGGGACTAGAGCAGGGCCAAGGGAGCAAGATGGGTCCGGGGTCGGCGTCAGAACAGGAATTAAAGCTGACGCAGGCACTGCGGTGGGGCTACTGGTGGAAAGGCTACTAGGCAGAGGCATGTCAAAACGGGCCCGCTATTTACAAGCAACTCATCTTTTATCAATAGCAATAAGAAAATTATTAGATAGGATGATTTATAGTTTGACTTAAATGCATTACATACAAATCACCATGAAAGTGCATAATGAAAAAGCAACGTTCAGTTTCAAGAGCTAAGGCCAAGCGCACTCCCTCCCTGGCTCAACAACAGCCTATCCTACTCCTTGATAATCTTCGCCATCACCTGTGGCAACCATACTGTTCTCCCGAAGCCGTCTAAGCCTCCCGGCAGCCTGCTCCGAGGGCTGACGGACTTACGGTTGGGGTGCATGAAAAGGCTAGTGCAGGGCCCACATTCAGTGATATCGGTTGCGCGAATCAACATGAGACAATTCCTTTATTCTTAGGTATTTTTAAATTATGTTTGTATTTGTGTGTGTTTTTCAGTGTTGTGTTAACAAAAACATCACTACCTTGATAAAACGGCTCAAATTATCTGTTGTTCTTTATTGACAATAGGTCAGTAAAAATGATCAATAATTATCAATATTGACTAAAATGGAACATTTCATCACAATCCGTTTTTCTGCTATATCACCCAGCCCTGCGTCAGAAGAAAGACAGGCAGGGCAGCGCCGGGTTCTGCTACCAACTTTCCACCTCACCCTGTCAGACTTACGCCACCACCTAATTTATTACCAGGGAGGAGAGGCTGAGAAAGAGAGACCACATGAGGGCAAGAGAGAGGCACACAAAGAAAGACAGCACAAAGCCTCCAATTCTGCTTTCTCACTGGTGGCGACGGCTCAGTAAACCAGCTCACAGAATGGCTCTTGGTTAATTAAATTCCAGCTTATAAGTGGTGCTTTGGGAGAGAATGTGAGGAGAAGAGAAAGGGTTGGGGTAGGGGGATATAACAGGTTTCTGCTTGCAACAACAGACTTGGCCCAACACCCCCAATTCTCTCTTTCTGTCAGTCTCTATCTATGGTCTCTCACAGCTCTAAGCAGTATCTCACTTTGCGAGCGGCGCTCAATCTTGTTAGCAGCTAAATTGATTGCATGTCAGAGGTTACTGCAGGTCTAGCCCTGTGCCGAAAAAACGACAAGGGTCAACCTACAGTGAAAGTACAATGGTGCAACAGCAGACGCAGGCATACAAAGAAAAAGGGAGAGAACCACATATAAGATTGACAGAAATATGAGACATCAGATAGAAAACAAACCAAAGACTTCTAACATTCGCCCATTTATCACAATCTGTTCTCTAAACAGCTCTTCCCAAAGGACCAGTTCCCTACAAAGGCACTACAGTGGACAGCAGACAGTTTGTCCTCCAAATGCTGACAGCTCTCCCGGGATTGTCCTGTTAAATCATAGCACAGAGAGACAAACAAGCAGACACAAAACTGTATATGCAAAGGGATGATGTAGCTAGGAACAAGTGGTACATTGCACCACTTTGC
Source organism: Chromis chromis (assembly GCA_900302755.1). Classification (NCBI taxonomy): domain Eukaryota; kingdom Metazoa; phylum Chordata; class Actinopteri; family Pomacentridae; genus Chromis; species Chromis chromis. The sequence goes on from OMNN01101910.1 coordinate 3,636, forward strand.
TCCACCACAGAGCGAGTGATGGAACAACAGGCCATCTAATCTATCACACAAGCACAGCTAAAAAAAATAGGGTCGTGTCTAGGGCTGGGTGACATGGCTGAAAAACTAAATCTCCATCTTGTAAGTTCTATGTTGATTTATTGTCTTTCTACAAAAGCTTGAGAAAAATCATGATTCAAAACTGTTTTCCTGAACGAAACTATAGGCCATGTAAAAAATGAGCAAGAGAAACAAAAGAAAAACACCACTAGCATCTAGTAATGCTTCCATATTGTAAACATTGTAAAGAAGGAGCAGCTGTGCAACAATTACAAAATAGCAGCACTTGCAAGGGTGGGTGCAATAATTTTCCCACCATGCCAACACTTTCGTAACTTCCTTTCACTGGTGCCCTGTTTTGTTATACAGGATGAAAGTGAGGCCACCAGTGTTTTTAGCTGTGGTTTGAACTGATATGCTCGTATCTGAATCTCAGTGCTTCCACTCCACCACACGGTTTTGTCTCAGGGTGCTGAGCTGCTATGTTCTGCTGCCATTTTTAGTTTAAACAGTGTTTTTCCTAATTGTACACGACTTGGCGGTCTGTTCAGCATCCGACTTTGCAAAACGAAACCATGTCTATATCTGTGAAGTAGTATGACCAACCTTTATCAATCTTGTATCGTCATTACCAGCTGCAGCAAAAATTATTCAAGTGTGTTTAACCGTAAAGAGCTTGGGTGTGTCTGAAAGTAAACAGAGACATCTTACATTTTCACAAAATTTTAAATTAATCGCGTTCATTTGATATCTTTCCAAGTCCTACGTGTAAGGGGTGATAAGGAGAGCTTGGGATTTTCTTTTTATCAGTCTGACTATTTTGCTCCCCACAGAAACACTTACCACACTTTGTGACAACAACAAAAATAAAGAATCCTCCCTTTCTCCTATGCTCTGTTACCTTACAACATTGCCTGCACTTCACTACTAGGCTACATCTCTAGATGTTATATGGTCTGTCTCCTTCTGCCAAGAGAAAATATAGCAATTTGAAGCAGCTTGTTGGCAGGCAGATCGTAAAGAGAAATAAAAAAATAAAAAAACTCCATAGCAGGTGTCACCTCAGGGAGACGAACAACTGCAACGCAAGGGGATTTCAAAAGGGGCCTGTCAATCGGGCCAGAGTGACCTTGAGGGACAACATACATATTGGGAAAGTAACTGGGACGTCCCCGCACACACGCCACTAAAGGGTCTCGCTAAAGGGTGGGAGCAGTCGTCACACACAAGGGTGGTGTCGGTTTTCTTCCCCCACGGAAACAGCTGTGTAGACATGCACGAAACGCTGGGTGGGTGAGGTGTGCAGCTGTCGAAGGGGTATACTCCTGAGAGATGGACAAATTGGGAACGAGTTTAAAGCGTTCAAATGCAACTGGTTACAGTTTTGCTCCTATTAGGTCCACTAAAAGCTGACAAAGGAAGGCGTTTAAGCTGTTCAGTCACATTTAAAACTGACAACGTACTTCCTCAGAGGAGAAGTGCTGCCAGGATAATTTCATTGACAATACACAAAAACCTTTGAGTCTCAGGAGACAAGACAGGTAAAGCTTTGTTGACAAATTAGGACTGTCCTTAACTCCCTCTCTTGTTTTGTACTTTCTTTTCATTTAACGATAACTCTACATGGACTGGTAATGTTTCTAACTTTGCCTGAACATCAATAGCTTTTCAAGTAGCATCTGCTTTCTCCTCGTTGCCTTGACAAGACACCCACTTTCAATCAGACAAAACTGCCTGGGAAGTCTCCAATACACACAACACACTCCGAGTACAAAACTACATACGCTGAACAAAATAACCTGTTAGATCAAACACAATACCACAAGTTCAAAACTCCCCTTTGGAGTGTATCCTGTCTGACTGGAAGTTGCAGTCGAGTGTGACGTTTAGAACATGACCGCAAAACATACTTTATGGATCACGAGAAACATTTTAATGATGCAAATAACAAGCATAAACATATTTTTAAATTACATTTCTGAACATCCGGAGTAGCCAAAGTCCAACAGCACAGGCTACCGTTAGTGACACATTAAAATAACACTCACTTGACAAAAACATTTAAAAGCAGCACAAAGGGGCAGATTATCTTGAGCAACGCTGCAGTTTTCTTTCCTCTTTTTAAGATGAATCAGAATGGTACTATGAGTTAACCCTGGCCTCCGAAAGCAAGAAGCCATTCCTTAGCTCGCAATGGGAACATTTAATACATTTCACTTTTTATGTGGAGCTAATAAAAAATATTTTTGCACCTCGGAATTACTGTAAAGGTTGCACAGATAAAGGTTAACAGTTATTAAATGGACTGTCACCAAAAAAATCTTAACTTAACGGTTTTTTAATATAAAAATGTATACATATTTTTTATAAACATTTATACTGCAGATTGTACTAGACGGGGCGAGGCCAGTTTATACCGGTAGGGGATGGGGAGTGAGAGAAGATTGGCCACAAATATCACATCAGAGCTTCAGCCACATCCAAAGGGAGAGCAAACCAAACAACCTCTAACAGAAACCCGACCGTCAGACAGGCCTCCTCTGCACTGGAGTGGCTTTCATCTCGCACAAACACGCAATATTTGGCGGCAGGGTAAAGTTTGGGCTGGTGCTGTGGAAACCCTTGTAAACCTCAGACATGTGTGACTTTGGAGCAGACATACTGGGGCTGTTAATTTGCAAGTGTCCCAGGCAAGATTTTAAAAACACTAGAGGAGGGGGAGTTTTATCCATTTTCTCAGACCTGTCCGGCAATATGGGACTGATTTCTGAACCTCTAACAGCCAAAATTCCCATAAGCTAAACAACCAAACGGAAGTACGAAAGTAACTGCAATTCTTCTATAAAATAACTCAAAAGTTTAGTGATTTTCTTGGACTAACAGTCCATTTAATAAGCACAACTGGGAACCCTTATGAGCGCAGCATATTCTGTATTTCTGGGTTGCAAACAGATTTTTTTAGTTAGCTCCACAAAGAAAAAGCCAGTAAGTGAAAAAATGTATTGCATATTTAGTAAAAAACAACTCCCTTTTTACCACATGGGAGCTAAAGAGCGGCTTTTTGCTTACAGAGGCCAGGGTTAACGCATAGCGTTTTCGAACAGCACTTACGTCTGAGCTCTTAAGAGTGGGAATGAAAAGGAAAACATATCTGCTTCCTGACTCACCCTGGAATGAAAACACCAACACTCTCAGCATTCCTACCCGAGTACAACAAAGCAAAATACAGATAATTTATCTGCTTTGCATTTATGGCGTGTGCAGCGTATCAAACTTTAAAGACACTCAGTGGCAAAATCATTAGATGAGCAAAACAGTGATACAATGGCATCCTATCAAATTTATGATTCTGAACACACAGGGAAGCCTCAAGTTGAAAATAAAGTGCAAATTTAAAGTAGTAGTAAAAAAAAAAAAGATCTGTGTTACTTCACAGGCAGATTAGAGGACCTCAGGATATGATGCAACAAAATAACATTCAGGCTAAAAATTAATTTGCCTGGACTTATTTGGCTTAGTTGTTTTTGCGTTGTTTCTGGACGGCTAGTTATGAAATAGCTGCCTTTGTGTCTCAAGTGTGCTCTTGATCATGTATCAAGACAGCCAGAATATCTTTCCAGACCGGTTTAGCAACTACAGACTACAGTCATGCAACCGAAACTACGGACTGCTCTTTAGGTCCTGTGCTGCCCGAGGTAGCCGCCAGTTTATCCACTGGTTTATGCAGTAGACGGGGTGAATATTATTTTTATTCATCATGGTGTCCAGGCCAACACTACACACGGCATGGGGACAGTCTGCCAGGGGGCTGTGGCGCTCTCTAGTGTCCCCAGCTCAGTTACATAAACCATAGGTCCAACCTTCCGCTTAGACCAGCTTATGTTATTGATACTATAAACATAAACGGCAAATAAGTCGCCTTTATCAGAGCTACTGGCAAAATCATTAACACGGCGCAGAAAGCAGATGTTTGGGCAGGCGATTCCCGTCTGGACGGCGCCGCCGACAAAGGGCGACGCAGTTTTGGTAGGGCAAGCTTGACTGGCAAAAAAAAGAGGAAAAAAAAAACACGACGACTGCTGCAGCAAGGGAAGGAAATATAAGCGAGAGAAACAAACCCTCCCCTTAAGACAAATGTTTTAGTAGCTAAGCGAAGAGAGACAAATAAAACGGGGCTATCTTTAATGAAAAAGTTGGACGGCTGAAATAATCTTCGTGCACTCCCCCCTCCCAGCAGCAACTCACTGGCCATTGTTTGGGCAACAAGCAGACACATTCCTCCGTGCTGTTACGCTCGGCCGCTGGGCAACAACTAACCCGACCCTCGAAGCAAAAAACAAGGGAAGCGAAAGCACAGACGGTGTAACACGCTTCGACATACGTCGGAAACAAAAGCACGGACTGACTATTACATACGTAGCTAAGTTAACGCCGCCGTTTGGTTCTTGAGGAGTTCAGCGGAACGCAGACACCCAGGCTCGCTAGCTTAAAATGTGGCTAACCCGAGCTAAACTGCTGGGGGAACATGTGGAATCAGGCCCCGTCTAATTTTACGCGAATTTGCCCACGCTAAAGTGTGTTTCAGAACTTATCCGTGGACAATTCTGCTAACACGTTACCATCAATGTGTCGTTCTGGTTTTTCTAAGTGAGTTAGAGAAAGTTTTCATCTCGTCGCCACAAAGTCAAGAGTGCAGCAACAAACTCCGTGAACGATTAACTCTGAAATCCACATCTCTCACTTGTGCGGGTAAAAACAAACTCACGTAGGACACAGCTAGGTTTCTAGTTGTTGGTGTGGGGTATTGTTCAGTGGAAGTTGTGTTACTGAATTTGCCACGGCTGGGAATATCGGGGTACCCGATGCTAAAGTGTGCGTCTGGGTCTCACTGACGCTATGCAGCAGGGATGCCCAGCGAAGCCGTGCCGATACCGGACTGCGCCGTGGTCACGGTTCCCCCCCTCTCCTACTACTCCCCGGGGTCTCTCTCTGGAACGCCGCTTACCTTCATCCAGAAGCCTCTCTAGGTGTGTGAAGATGCCGCAGAGATTTGGCAAACTGGTCATGAGCTTCTTCTCGTTTAACAATTGCATCAAATAGTCGGGACTCGGCCTCGGTCGCTCCTTCACTTCGACCTCTCCGACCATCATCTTTGCGGCGAGAGCGGAGAACAAACCACCGTGGAAAACACAGAATCCTCTTTTAAGAAAAAGAGAAAAAAAAACGAAAAAGGAAAAAAAAAACTTGCGGCTCCAATCCCTCGCTTCCCTCCTCCTTATGAGCAGAAGACTCTGTAAACCCCCCTAAAATTCAGGTTTGGTTCGCTCTTGTTGTTTGAGTGGAGAGGGGGTAAAAAGAAACCGTTATCTCCCTTCCAGAGACTCGTGCGCCGTACTCTCCTCTACGCCGTGTGCGCTCGGGGACGTTCGATTCCACCACTGTAGGCGCGAGAGACTGTTCCACCGGAAAGGGTCCGTCCTCCTCAGCGCCGATTGGCCAGCGGCTCTTTCAGGGGACTAATGGAACAACCAATGAGCGCTCAGGCCAGACTCTGAGGGGCGGGGCTGCATGTTCTCTGGAATGACGGGCATGAATTCGAGCCAATGGTGTGCAGTGCGCAGGAATGCACATAAGTGTTGTCAACACAGAATAGCACAAATGACTTCTTTCTCTCTTCCCCCCACTAACAGCAACATTATATCAGTGCTAATTTCTCAGATTCGGTCCTTTTTGTACCTTAATAGTTTGACACTCTCATCAGCGGCCTCATAGGCGGCAATCATGACAATAGTGTGCGTGAATGGGTCTTGATTAAATCTAGTTTGCAGTGCGGATGTGATTCAGTTTTGATTTGAATGAATACACAGCAAAGAGGAGCCTGATTAACAAAGGCAACTGTGTTCCGCTGTGTAAGTGAAATGTCTCCTTAGATTTTATTCTGTAGCAAGTTGTATTAAGTTCGATTTTATTTTTGGACAGAAAAGTAAATCCTGTATAAATTCTGAGTTGGGAATAATCTTTTTATTTATCTCATTTTATTCTCATTCTTCAGATTTGGCAGCACTCAACCCCCCCTTGTAGCCTGCGTTTATTTCAACCTCTCAAAATCAAGTTTTCTCTCTATGTTAACATGTAAATGTGGGTTTTTTTTAAAAATATCATGAGCAAAATAAGCAGCCATTACTGAACATTTCCACCTTAAAACTGCAGTGTCACAACAATAATCTTAAAAAACACAGATTCATGCTTTTGGGGTTTCATACGCAAGAAACCAAAGCAACCAATCCTATCAACTTGCATGGTGGGACTTTCTCTATCACTATTTTTCTTTAGAATCAGTTTTCAGTTCATAAATGTAGCACACGGCGGAATTACTTCATATTACAAGTTGCCTTTGTGTAGCAAAGAGTAGTTTCACTGTGTTTGAGCGGAGTTGTGGGTGAACTGGTGTGCTCCAGCGGGCAGCGGTCTGTGGAGAAAAAGAGGCAGGTCTTCATAGATCTGCACATTCTAGATAAAGAAATAGTGTGGAGTTACCTCTAAGTCATTTTAAGGAAGGAATGAAATATTTTATTGGAAAAACTTTTGAATATGTAACTGATTAACAGATTACATTTTAGGGGTTAAATCAGTAAATGCAGTAGCTCGCGGTTTTAGAGTGTCCTGGTTTAAGTGTTGTATGTTTTATCCTGACTTTAAGAAACACAGACATGCTGCCTGTAGTACTCGAATAGAAACCAGAATAGCGTGGCATGTAAATGCTTCATTCTGGTTTCTCAGGTTTCCTCTTTGGTACAGATCATTGCAAATTAGAGGGTGAGATAATAACACTCACCTGCAAAGGAGATGTTTAGAAACCTGGATACTATCATGATTTTCATAGAGGGATATGGATAAGTAGGTTTTTCATGTACCATGTAAATGTCATATCCCAATTATACATATTAAAAACAAGATAAGAATCAAAGCCAGCAATTATAATGCTTTAACTTCCACTAGGGACATACATTAGGTTGTAAGTAAGTAAAAGAGTTAACAGTGTTGTAGGGAGATTACAAATCACAATTTAGACAGTGTCTAGATGTGGAGCACTTTCAGCCATGAAGCCATCTCTCCTCAATCGTAAAGATACATCAGCGTGATTGCATTAACCTAATCAAAAGGAGGAAGAATAAAGAAATCTTTTATGTTGCGCAAGGATATCAGTGCAGTCCTTCATGTTGCAGATCTGGTTTCCAAACAACATTACAGTGACGAGATGAAAGCACAGCAGCCCCATTTGTCTCTTAGATTTCACAAGGTCTGGTGTAATTCTATGTCTTAGCAATGACGTGTATGGGTCTCCTAATCTGGTATGGACTAGAGAGCTGGTTTGAATACTTCTACGTGGGTTGAATATGTGTTCAATTTTCCTCTTTACATACTCAGTGTGTGTGTGAGACAGAGGTAATGCACTTGCCAAGACCAGCCCACGAATCAGGCTGATTGTTGATTTCATGAGTGGGCTTTACTTCTAATGCTGAAAAATGAAGGAAAGATCAACCTGTGTAGTCCATATCTTACAAGATGCCGATTGTTACTCAAGACTTGTACATCTTGTTATCTGTCCTGGGACCAATTGATCAATGCTCCAGTAATCAATATTGCCTATTCATTGGCCTGTCCTTGGGAGGACCTTTCCTCATATCCTCTGAGGATGGAACACACACAACCAGCCACCTTTAGTTATTCACATCCTGCTTAGTGTGAAAATAAACCACAACTGGTCCATTCTGATTTCAGCAGCTGTTGGTTGAGAGGCGCCCAGCTAAATCCGAGCCCTGACCTTGGCCGTCATTCAGTTTGTCCGCTTACTGCTCACCCACTCATGTCTTTTGTAAAAGTGGTCCCCACACTGGGTGCATGAATGCTTAAACAGCTGCACTACAACCTTCTGGCTTTGGTTTGTCACCACTGTGTTGGTATGGTGGATAGACAATTAAGTCCAAGGTCGTATATCGCGGCAAGTCCGATAAATTGATCAAACTAAATAAACTACATATGGCGATGTGTTTGGACAAGTGTAATTAGACGGACAATGTGTCACACCATCAATAACTCAGTAGACATGTGTCACACACACATATATACAAAATTTTAAACTGCTCAGGAAAAAAAAAATCCACAAAAACATATAATCAGTCCGAGACAATGGCATTTAGGTGTGCAGCAGATGACAAGAGTCTCCACATCAAAGTTCACAGTTGCCTTAACAACTGGTGCAACATCTTCTCTGCCCTTTGGCCAGCGTCTACATTTAGCTACAGTATGTTATGGCTATAATTATTGTTCGAGCTTTAGGTGAGTCTCAAATTAACTGAGCTTAGAGGAGAAATCTTTAAGAACAAAGTTTTTAATCTTTAAAGAACTTGTGTAGGTCTGAAAACCTTGATTAGCGGCGCTACTTGATCAGTAGACAAGAATCCCGAAACAATGGCAAGAATGTGGTAAACTGTCAGTCAGTTTTTGAAATATTTAAAAAGTGATCATTCTTTTAAATCTTCCTCACTTTGGTGTACATCAAGGAGAGAGAAAAATCCTCGCTAGGATTTAACGGACCCATACTTGAAGTTCCCCATGAAGTGTGTGGAATTTACCATTTGACTGTCAGATTTCTGACCAGTAACCACAGGAAAACGCAGATAGTAAGGTTTTTGCATAATGGCTTGTCATTTACACCACCACCAATTACACAGGACATGTAATATTAGCCCCATCGTCCAATCGGCCTCCAGTATCAGCGAGCTATCTAAGAGCCCAGATGATAAAACATCCCTTGAAGTCAAACACTGATAAGTGATTTTTATTGGATAAGACTAAGTAGATAGGCAGGGGGAATGAGAAACCCAATTTTTCATGTGACTTGGAGATAGCTAAATTGTTCACGGTGTTGACTTTATGTTTCTCTTTTTTTGCCTCCCTTATTCTTTGAATATAAGCGATGGAAAAGTCACAGTCGTCTTGCATCAAAGAGAATCTGGCATTTATTCTGAGCTTTGAAAATGGGTTTAGTTCTTATCACTAACGGTGTGCATGGTAATTTGCACCTTGCCTTGCGTTCATTCTTCTCAGATGGTTCACATTCGGCTTCTGTGGGTGCGTTGATATGTGTGTGAAATAGCAACACAGAGTTAGAGGAAGAGTGGGAAAGATGCAGCAATAGCATACCTAAATGTGTGAGTGTGTATGTGTGCGAGCCTGTTCATGCTTGTGTCTTCCGACAGCCCGAGAGTAAACAGAAACGATATTAATCCCCCCTTTTGCTCCCCCTGCCCTTGTGTTTTCGTCATTTTTAATAACACGGTTTCCATTCAACAATTAATCCAATTAACAAGGATCCAGATAATTAATGAACATGCGTTTAGCCCCTTTTGAAGAGAGGCAGTTAGCTCGCTAACAATGAGCTTGGAGAGCGCCCTGGGTTTTCGACTGAAAGTATGCTGAAGGAGACAATGGGGCCCTCGGTTAGGGCCCTGTAGCTTGTTGCAGTCCGCCTCGGGGGCCACAGCCTCAGGAAAGCAAGCGAGAGCTGGTGACTCTGTCGAGGCAAGGCAGTCTGCGATAACGGCTGTGGCTCTGGAGGAGGCGAACAGAGACCCAACGGCTCTGATAACACGCATACATACAAACAAGAACAACATCTTTCCCTTTTTCTTCTGACTTGCTAGTTAGGGGACTGTGGGGAGGGAAAAAGTGCCGGCAGAATCTGGGTCATTTACATTTTGAGGAAGGTGTGAGTGCAGCGCAACAGAAATAAATGCCCTTCTAGCAACCACAGCATATACAGAGAAATGCATAATGTACCTATTATTCATTTTAACTGGTATCATAAGCATGACATGACAAATGCTCTTTTCCTGCTTGCGTGCATGTGTTCAAGCATTGTTGCACTCACACTTGTCTGTGCATTTGTTATTGTTAGCGACTGCACATTATTTATTTGTCTTGAAATTACCTGACATAAAAACCGGAGAAGCCGAAGACAAAGAGGAAGCATGTGGAAGGCTTGTTGGGCTAAAATCAGCTCTCTCCTCTAGGTTTACTTCAATGCTCTGTGAAGATCAATTAATTTAAGGACCTTTAAACTGCTTTGTGGGCACTAAATGTTAGCCAGATAGTGCAGGTGTTGCCCTTTAATTGTATCTGTCTTTATTCTGCCAGATGACTCCGCAATCATAAAATCCACCGATTGATCACAGCCATTTTCCTGTTGCTCTGGGGTCATATTCACAGAACATCATAGGGTCTAAAAGTAGCTCCTAACTGGCTGAGTTGGGAAAAACTCATAAAAACCAAGGGGTGTGTCAGTCCTAAAATTAAGACTCCTGACTTTTTGGTCTAATTCACAAAACATTTTGGCATTAAAAAGTAGCTCCTAAGTCTGAGAGAAGCTGAGAGGTAATTTGCTCATTCATGCAAATATTCTGGAAAAATGCAGCAATAATGAACTTTTAAAAGCAATATATTTTAATGATGGTGAGTTTATAAAGATGCCATTGGCCAACATTATCAGATGTGGTGTTTTGCAGAAATCTGTTTTTTTTTTAGTGCTGATAAAACTCTCAGCCATCTGTCAGAATTATAAATCAAAACAAAATGCACTCTTCTGTCTCCAGTTTACCTGACAGTATAATAAGTGTGCAGACACGCCAGTTGTAGTAAATAAATAAAGCTGTTTTAAAGGGCATGTCTGGATTTACAGGCAGTCTATCCAGTTCATTTTGTGTATTATTGAAACCCATTTTCATCATACATACCAGTGACCTGACAACCAGTCACTGTAGACATAGTAAGTTCATTCCCAAAACATGATGTCATCCATTGCAACAGGGGCCAATGCTGCCCCTTCTATCAGCTCTCTTTGTTCCTGACTAGCAGTTGCTCTCAGCGGCATTGTGAATAAATCTTAAGAGGAACTTCTTTGAGCCATTTAGGTGGATTCCCAGTGCTAAGACTAGATTACAACTATTGATATGTTAGAGTGACTTGTACTTAGCTAGATATGAGCATAGTCTGAGGTTATGCCCACTCTTGTGCATTTTTATTTTAACAAGGCGTCTTAAAAAATCTTCACCTACAAAAGCGTTTTAGAATTGTGCACTGGGCATGTGCGTGCCGATGTAAGCAGGAAGCTGGTGGCTAAGTTGTGGAGCCACAGGATAGAGGGGTGACAAATCACGGAATGACATTTGGTAACTGATAAGATGCAGTCCAGAAGCAAATGAGAGTGCTGTCATCTGCAAAAGTCTCTCTTTTCCCAATCTATACATCAACACTGCAAATGGAGTTTCTTGAAAAACTTCACCGTCGAGGAAGTTTTCTAAAAGGTCCATTTTCAGTGATCTTAAACTGTGTCTGGACATAAGGCCAAAATGCAAAGAAAAATACCTGTGTATGGGTGGACAAAGCCTCAGTCATGTGGGGATAACTGGTTTTCTAGCCCTAAAAACATTTATAGGTGGCTTTCCGATGGAGGAACTGGGGGCAGGCATGAGGTGGCACAGATGTTTACAGGCCTTACTGTTTCCATTGCGGTGTAGGATCCTGCAGCTACGACTGCAACGTCAACTCCAAGTGCGAGAAATGACGACAAATAGTGTTACTGGATGTAACTCCAGGTCCATGAGCTCGTAGGAAATGGAACAAAGAAGGCCTTCTTATGTTAGCTTATATGGTGAATTTTACGTTGCTGATGGTGATGTTAGAGAAAAGAGGACTGCCACTCCACGAGAACTTTAGGAGGGCGGAAAAATGGTGCTGATGGTTCTCTCTGTATTTGACCAATCAATGGTCTTGTCTATGAGTTCAACCAATCAGCTTCAAGCACCACATAGCTGCTTTTTCCGAGCTACCCTTTTCCACCAAGCTGGTTCCAGTGCTAGTTCCGAGCAAGTGCCTGACTTAGCACCAGTTCTTTGTATTTCCACCGCGTAAGCACCGGCTCCAGGTGCTAAAAACTGGTGTTTAGCAAGCACCAACTCTTTGATGGGCCAGAGCTAAGCACCGAGTACGTCAGGGGCTGGGGGTGGGGTTATCTTGACAAACGATCAACGGTGGAAAGGGACACACAAGCGGTAATTTGTGTCCTTTTTCGTCAGGACGTCCCTGGTCTGATCACAGATGTATGGGAATGACTCCCGGGACACACAGAAGTTTTGCACAAACTGTTTCGCGCTGAAATCTGGTAAAATTGTGTCCCACCAGTTGCGCGATTGCGGATGTGCCCAGGCAACAGGCGACCTCCGCCTCGCAAACAGCCTTAAGACCATCTATAAATATAAACATAGATATTATCATCAACTTATTGTGTTTGTTTAACTGCTATGTAATCGATGCAAGCGTAGTCATTTTACGGTGACGCAATGCATGGCTTCAACTTGGCTCCTTGCCAATGGAAAAGCAAACAGGTTCTTAGGAGGAACGAGCACCAAACTAGCATCTGGTTCTTCTTGGTGGAAAAGGGATATCAGAGGTGCCTACTCTAGAATAAGCCTGTTCTTGAAATCGGAACATGCTACAAAGGTTCTGCAAAGGTTCAGGCTGCCCTTAAACGGGCTGCAAGTTCTTGCAGTGGAAAACACCTTTATATTGCCCTGGGATCCATTACAGCTGTGAGTCAGGGGCCTGGTCTGGTGTGGGGGGTGGGAGACTTCTATGCATCCTGTTATATTTGACACCTTCCTGCTGACTCAATTACAGGGTTAAGAAATGTCAAAACAGATACAAAAAGATGTGTTTAAAAATGTAGCCAGGTTAGTGTGGTCTGGTTTGAGCTGTAACTGCACAGGTCTTTGGACTGGTTCTAGTTGTAGGATTGAGGGACAGGAAAGCCAGACCACGAAAACAATGCAACAACTACTTTTAATTAGACTATGCATGAGAAAGAGTGTGCGCTGTTCACACCATACAGGTTCTACTTAAAGGAAATAATGTCAGCTGGTGGAGTTTTACAGCACGAGGAAAAAAATCTATCACAATTCAATGTGACGCTGCAACATTCCAGCTCTTCTGTGTTTCCAATAACCCACTTTACTCTCCCTACCTTCGCTATACACCGTTCTCCATTTTGTTAAAGGTCACCTTGGGTGTTGTAGTGTAGATGGTCCAGTGGTTTGGCAATCTGGTGATGGAAATGCCTGTTGGCCTGGCTGTTGTCACTCAGAAGGGGGGGAGAGGAGGGGGATGGAGGGGAGGACAGCTGGAGCCACTTGTGATAGAAGGCTTTGATGGGAAAACATCACCTCCTATCTCCCACCTCGAACCTGCTAATCATCAATCAGCAGGAGGAAGTGACGCGCACACAATCACGCTTTGGCATTTTACAGTAAGAGACTCTTAAAGAGGCCAAGGATAAACAAGTTTTGCGCGCTCCTCCTTCCTCATTCTGTCCCTTGCGGAGAACACACTGGTGTCAATACGGCTTAAAGAAGTCCAGCCGATGCTACATCTGTCCCCGCAAATTGTGAACAGTGTGGATCCATTCCTGCTCCCACGGAAGATGCCTGTATTTGTTTACTCGCCTGTTCGCCTGTTTGTGTGCGCCTGCCAGCCCGTAGCGGGGAAAGAAATGAGTGTTTGTGAGTGATAAGACCTGTAGGAGAGGAAGAGGAGAAAGATGAACAGAGAAAGTGGGAGAAGGAGAGTGACGGAGGGAGAGGCAGAGCATCCTCATTGATCACATCTGCTCGGAGGAGGATTGATCCCGAGGTGTGGTCTGGGATCTCAACACACATACGGAATCACACTCACAATCAGGGGCACGCATAAGAGAATCGCTCCCAAACATAAACAGTGAATCCGGATATAAGATTTTAGCAGACTATTAATATTTAAGGGGACTTTGCTGAAGGATGCAGAAGGAAAACAGAACGTGAGCTCCTCTTTCAAAGTGTTTACATTATTCTTCTACTCTTGAATTAAGCCAGTGAATTAGACACCTGGCATATGGAGAGGCAGATAGATAAATCTCCATTGTGCTGTCCTGTCTCGCACATGCTCAGTAGCTCCCTAGATGAGCGTGGAGTCCGCCAGGCAGACGTGAACAAGACGAATCATTCCCTCGGGGGCATTTATTTCTGTTGCACTGCACAATCCCCTCATTGCTAGTTCTAACAATCTGCCTTTCGAGACTATAACACTGGAATAAGGGAGACAGGACATCAGAGCAAGGGACCAAATGAAAAGAGGAAGGAAGTGATAAAGAGGAAGACAGATGAAGACTTCCTGACTGCTTAATAAATCCGTCCCCGTACACTGGGTTACGTTACAACATGTGACACACAACCCAGCTTTGATCACATTAAGTGTGACCCACATGGATGAATTATTTGATTTTCAACACAGGGAGACATCATACACAAAGTGGGGCATTCACATTCAGCTTGTTTGTTCAGATAAGGGAGCGTGGTGATGTTGTTAAGTGCCAGTTGTCGCCTCAATTCTCTTCTGTTTTTCACTTGCGAGAGAAAAAACAGACAAACAAGTGGTTTCTTCTTTGGTCTCTTATTCCTCTCTCGGCAGCTGACTGCTCCTAAATCTCAGGTCTGGCTGGAGCTAGACAGCTCTCTCTACCAGGTGACACAACATCCCACTTCCCTCCATCCATCCATCTCGACGTGGCCCACACAGCCTCTCCTTCTCTTCATTTCTCTCTACACCGGATTCATCTTATACCGCCGCTCTGTCTCCAGGCTAAGGTGCAACCTATCTCCCTGTCGTCCTCTTTATTCAAGATGTTCCCTCTCCCAAACGCACACCACAAACACTGTCAGGCTGACTTTCCTCCTCCATAATTGTCTTCTTCTTCCTTCCTCAGTCTTAGCCTTTTCTCTGCTTTCCTCAATCTCTTTTTTCCCCTCCGTCAACAGAACGCTATCAGCGTGTTTGTGTAGCTTTTGTTGCACAGCTCACTGCAATACAAAAGCCTTTGTTGGCCTGCCACCACTGTGATGTGGTGAGACGGAGATGCACAAGGACAAACTTGAGCTCCGTGCAGCCAGCTTTTAGAAAGTCACTGCTCATTCTGAAATAACGTCTCAACCTGAAGGCTTGCGTATCTGGTGGTGTGCAACCCAGGCACACATGCACCCGCTTGTCTGCGTAGTCGACTGTGTTGATCGGTGGAGCTGTATGAATTCTGTGCATAAATCGTCCCAAGTCGGTGCAAACTTAGTGTTTCCATCAGTGAAATGGCTTGAATATGTTCCTCAGTGGGAGTTATTGCTGGCTGCAGGGCAGCGGCAGCTGTTGTGAGAGGCTGAGCTAGCTAGGCTAATAATAACCCTGGAGCTGAGTGAGTGCCCATGGGCCCCACATCGTCAAGAGTTGACCCCTGGAGTCCAGTTGCAATGGAGAGTGACGATAAGGCCAGGTCCTGGATTAGAGAATACTGTCCCACCCTTGTAAGGATGAAGGCAGGTGAGCTGGAATCCTACACACTCCGTGGTTAATGATGGGATCGTAACACCCTGAATGCAACACCCTAGAAGTGTGTGGAAAACATGCACACTGACCAAGTGATACATAAAAGGTTTTTCCAAAATCCCGGCATCAGTGAGTGTTATATTATAAATAAACTGGGATACACGCATAGGTATCTATTCATGGAAGAAGCACAATCAGATTTTCTTGTGTTGCATTTTTAGGAAAGGCACAAGTTCCTTAATCCCCCTCAGCGCCTATTATTAACAAAAAGCAAACAGAGTAGCACAAAGATGCTGCGAGGTGGTTGAGTAACATGTTAGATAAATACCATCGACTCCACATGCTATCAGGCACATCTTTCACAATAGACAAGGAATTACAAACAAAACAAAACAAAACAACGGAAAAAAAAGCTTGGAAATCCTCTCAACTGAAAATAATAATGTGGCTTTATCTGCGACAGATAGTATCTACTGTAGGGAAGTAGAGCAGAATGTTATAACCTGCGCTCTATGACTGGAGGAAATACACTGAGAGGGTAGCAATATATTACCTTGTGTATATTGGGGCACCTGCAGTCACAAAATGATCAATTGCTCATTATGACTAAGGGAAAAGGGTCAGAATATTATGATCAGGATCATTTCAGCTCTGTTCTAAATTTGTTGTTGAGGCGTTTTTTTTTTTTTTTTTTCATGTCCGAGAACAGGATGAGATAAGGGGGAAATTCAGGCAATGTCATGCTTGGTCTTACTGGCCTGTAGGTCTGAAGCAGTCATGCGGTGATGCTTTTGATAGACCAAATAACCTCAATGGCTGCCTTCATTCCTGTTCATTTTGCAGTTCACTCTATTACTTGCATGAGCAATTACAGCTTGGTGTAGTTGTTTGGCATTGTTTGCCATTATCGGTGTGTGTGTGTGTGTGTGTGTGTGTGTGTGTGTACTTGTGTTATTCAGGTTGTGAGGACATAAATCTGTTTGAACGGTCATATTGTGGGGACCCGCCTCATTTTTGAGGGCAAAAATGTCCCTTGAGGTAAATCATTAAATTGGAAGGTGAAGACTTGGTTTACGATCAGGGTTAGGATTAGAAGAGTGCTTATGGTTAGAGTAAGTCCAAAGGACATTAATGTAAGTTACTATGATGCCCTCTGAAGTGATGGAAAAACAACTCTCTGTGTGTGTGTCAAGTCAGTTTATTTATATAGCACATTTAAACACAACAAAACGTTTATTAAAGTGCTGTACAACAGTAGGCAAATAGCACCAATTAAAACAAATGAAAAACAAGTCAATTAAAAACCATAAAACAATTAAACTATTACAACAAGAGCAATCCAAATCATTGTATGATAAATTAAAAGGGCAGTCATTAGTACTTTACACCCAGATAGAAATTGTAATTGGATCTGAACCAGAAAAGGCCAGTGAGCAAAAAACAGGTTTGAACTGGGATTTGAAAACTGGTAGTCTTGCATAGTCAGACCCATCTCCACAGAGCTGGAGGACTGTCTATCTGCACTCATCATCATTTTGCTTTAGGGGAAAAAAACACTCTAACTTGTTTGTATTTCTTTACACTAATTACAATTATCTTAGATGGTGCTAAGCCCAGGATGCAGTGATGGTGCCCCTGACAACAGGCTGAACTGTTTCGGTGGAATTTTTTCCACTCTGGGAAGCAACCACTGCCATTGAAATTGCTAATTTACTGAATGAACCGAGCATTTTTTCATGCGGGTTGCCACTCGGAGGTTGTTGTTTGTTGTAGTGAAGTGGATTCTGAAAACGGTTGCATGCAGATAGCGGAAGAGGAGGAGATAGTCGTTTAAAATGTGCAGTGGAAATGACAGGCTTGTACCCAAAGTCTGGACCCAAAGACTGGAAAACTGGTAGTGAAGTTGATGACTTATTCCAAAATTTTGAAGCTGCCACTGAGAAAGCCCCGTTGGCCCTAAGTGCCAGTCTAGATCGATCAACTACTCGGAGGTGTTGATCTAATGACCTAAGCAATCAGAGTATCTGTCAGTACAACTTGTCTGACAGATAAACTTGGGCTAGTCCATTTCAGCACTTATATCTGGCACAAGAATTCCTCTCGAGATGAATGAAGTTCTATCTTATATAAAAATATATATCCATCCGTCTATCCATTGTCTTCCACTTATCTGGGGTTGGGTCGTGGTAGCAGCAGGCTAAGCAGGGCCCTCCAGATGTCCTGCTCCATAGCACTGTTTTCTAGCTCCTCATAAGTGATCTTAAGGCATACCCAAGCCAGATGAGATATATAATCTCTCCAGCAAGTTCTGGGTCACCAGTTGGTTGTGCCTTGAAAGCCTCCAAAGGAAGGCATCCAGAAGGCATCCTGATCAGATGCTCCTCACCCTATCTTTGCCCAGTCACTCTATGGAGGAAATCTATCTTTCACTACTCACAGCTCATGAACAGAGCTGAGGGTTGGATCGTAGACCAATACGTAAATTGGGAGCTTTGCCTTCCGACTCAGCTCTGTTACAATGCCCGGATTGCCACTGATGGTGCCACAATCTGTCTGTCCATCTCCATTTCACTTAACCTTTATCGCCTCGAGTAGCAACTCACCCCCAACCCACATGAAACAATCCACTGGTTTCCAACAGAGAAACATAGCCTGAGACTTGAAGGTGCTGACGTTCGGACATAGCCTTACGAAGATGAAAAGAATCACATCATCTGCAAAAAGCTGAGATGCAACTCTGAGGTTCCGAAGTTTCCAACAAGGAACAAAATGTAATTATGAATTCTTTACTGAACAGCTAGCCAATGTAAGAATCCTGGATATGTGTAACAGTCTGCAGGCGAGATGCAGCATTTTAAAACATCTGCAATTGGATAATTAGTGTCTGGCCCATTAGAATTACAAACAACAAATTACAATAGTCCAGCCTAGAAGTTTAAAAAAAAAAGACTGTTAAGATCTGTAAAGGAGAGGAAGGGTATGGATGAATGTCTTAGTTGAAAAAAGCTTGATTTGACTCCTGATATGATCCGTAAATCTAACTCAAAGAGGAAGGTTTTGAATTTGGTGCCACTGAACCAAGATATGATGAAATACTGTTATGTGACACTGGCAGAAGCGAGAAAGCATTAAGTACCAAAATCTCAGTTTAATTTTTTATTGAATTTGACAAAATTTTGAAAGAGAGTCTTGTTTTAACATCAGTCAAACAAATAGTTAAGGAATTAGATGACTCAGTGTCAGGTTTCAGTGTGTGCATATATTCCCTTCCTTTCCAGACTGTCACCTTTCTTCCTGAAGAGGTTGAAACGAACACCATTTAGCATTTAATACCCATTAGCACCTATGATGTGGCCTAATTGAGCCAAAGCAATCAGACTGCCTAGCCTTTTAAGTGCCAAAGTAAAGCGAACTCGAGGCAATTTCTGTATATTATGGCCTGTATGACACCGTAAGACAAAGGTGAGTGATGAACAAATGGAGGGCTGTGAGTGACAGATCCTGTTCTTACAGCTTTTACAAAAATGTTCACCATGTTTCACTTTGTTCTTTTTCTACTTATTTCTATCTCTAAGCTCTCCTTCCTTTGCTGGCCAACTGCTAGCCTGTGGCTCAGTAAAATTGGACAGGTGAAGCGGGACAGCGGGGCGTCACTGATACAGTTCGACAGAACTGCAGGCTATTCAGAGTTCGATCAGCTCATTAAGGGAGAACAGAGGTGAAATTGTACCCCGTTTTAAAAGTAGTTCATGTGCCTGTACCGTTGCTGTATTTGTTTTGCTATGCAGCTGCAGTTATTAAGGTGAAATATGTGTTTTGTCTTGAAAGGGGGCCGCTCTGCACTCCCTTTCGTCTTTCACTGCACAGATCAAGCAGCAGGCAGAGAGCAGCTCGACTGGGTTCAGCAGTGTGGAACACCTATTCAGTAACATTCTTTTCAAGATGTGCTGAGGTTGAAATATGAGCATTATGAACCTGTCTTCTGGTTGAGAATAGATTCCTCCGCAGGCCTGTAAAGTTGCTTTAGCTAGAGACATGACTTACAATAAGAGAGGGTGCAAGTGTCCTTGTGAGTTTCAGAAATCAATTACACTATGTTTCCCCTGTGGGTCACAGGGTTGTATATGTATATGTGTCCGTGTGTGTGGGTGTGTGTGTGTGTGGGAAATATGGCTGCTCAGACTTCCACTGTGATGAAGTTTACACTGTGACTTTAATGCAGTAGAAAATAAAGGACCTTCAATCAGCACAGTGTGAGAACACAAATTTGGTTGAAGATTCCTACTGAGCAACTGGCTGGACTGGATAAACAAAGAATGCACGTGTGTTGTCATGCACAAACACTCAAACCAATAAACCCACAAGCACACTGAGTGCTCACTCACATCACTGTGGGGTATTAAAGTTCAAAGTATGTTAACCAAACATATGTGTGTATGAGTGAGCATTTGTCTAGAGGAATGCTGTCAGTCGTCATTCCTGTGCGTCTTTCTCTGCGTGTGCAGACAGGCTGTGTCTCCAGCTGGGTTTGTGACAGAATGGGTACAGTAGTACAATATAATACAAAATAGCACCACAGTTGCCACATCACTGAAATATATATTTTTTTCAACCTCTCAAACAGCATTAGCAACTTTCCAAATAAAATCTTAGCAGTGAAGAGGCAACGGCTTTCAGATGCTGACTGTTAATATTTATATTCCAAAATATCTTACATTGTGTGAGACTCACTCACACTTGAAAGCTGGCTGTAAAAAAAAACAAAAAATGCTGCTGGACTGGTGGACGTTTTCCTTTTTCCGCTTTAAAATCCTGTGAATGTGCAGCGGAATCTACTGCAGCTGACATAAATCTAAGATGGCTGTAGCTTGTTTTCTTCTGTGAAGAAGTGAAGAACAAACTTTTTAGTCAAGATTCAAGCATCATGGGGGCTGGGGGTGGAGTGTTTGACAGTCAAAACACAGATTTTGGGTGAAGTTTTGCTTAAAATCAACGGAATTTTTAATGTTTTCATACATTTTAAAAGAAGCTTTGAAACAAAAGACAGTATGCACCAAGGATTCCTTGTCAGCTTTGAAAATAAATCACCAAAGAAACAAAAAAATAACAACAATGCTTGGATACAATTTTAAACACGTTGGTATATTTCGATGAGGCAAATTTTAACGAGATGGATAAAGATAAAGGTTTAGTTTGGAGGGGGGAAGCAGATAAAGAAGGACTGATATAGAGGTAAAGTCAAGAGTCTGTGTAATGTCAGGCTGACAGCCCCCCTCAGTTTTTCATGCAGGACTCGTAGGTAGGTACCATATATTTGATATTTATAAAGGCATCTTCTCCTCCGTAGCGCTCAAACATCTGTAGCGTCTCCTGGATCAGCTCACCAATGTTCTCTCTCTTCCGCTGGCTGTAGTCGATGCCATCTCCAAGGTTTTCTAGGGACAAGGAGAGACATGGAAGCAGACAGAATGAGGAAAAACAAAGATAACTGATATTTTAGCACAGTCTGGGTCATCACAGACTGTGAGGTCGATGTCAGGGCTCACAAAGCACCACCTGTGGCCAACACCACAATGCTCGACTCCAGACTGAGTCGGCAAATGCCATCCTTCCATCTGACTTCAAACCCAGTGGACAGACTGAATTTAATTTACTCCTCTTATGCCGCGGCCTGTTGGGACTGAACGGCAGAAGAGTTTTTAACTGTTCAGCTGAAAGTTTAATGAGGCAGCCTGCAGAGAGGAGAGCAGCGTAGAGGACACATGAGTTAGTGACAGCTCTGCTGTTGCACAATGCTGCACTGATGCACACGAGGCATGAGAAGTGATCTGGAGTCATGCTTCACAGGTAGGAATGTGTGTGTTCGTTTGTGTTGCTGCGAGTGTGTGAGTGAACCAAACAAAAAACACAAAGTCAACACGATAAAAATGTTCAATAATGCAAAGGAGCTGCTCTGCTTTTACAGGTAGGAACAGGTGTGATCAATGCCAATTTGACTCAGAAAGAATAATACACTTGTGGCCAATCAAAAGACAACAGTAAAGCTGCAGAGCCTCCCCTCCCCTGGGACACACAAACACACACAGAAAGTGCAGCAAAACACACAGAATTTTACAACAGAAGTTTAGCGTGCTGGGGGATCTTGTTATCGGGAAAAAATTCCTGAGGTGTCCAGCCTCCACTTCTACCTGCTTCTTCCCTTTCACCAGCAGGCACACTTAAACACACACACACACACACACACACACACAGATGGTGACTTTATCAGCACACAGCAAACTGCCAATCTCATGCCACTGCAATGGGGGTTGAAAACACTTTTCAGAGGAATGAGGCGCGCACACATAGACATCCAAGTTTGTTGCAAAATAACCCAACTAAAATATCCTGGAGAGAGAAAGTGTAGATTTCCTTTTTTATTTCTGGAGGCTACAAAATGAAACTAAGAAAAGCAAACCGGTCATTTAAGTTAAAAGTGTAAAACTCAAAGTGAGACCCCACAATAGATTTGGATCGAGAAGAGAAGAGAAGAGAAGAGAAGAGAAGAGAAGAGAAGAGAAGAGAAGAGAAGAGAAGAGAAGAGAAGAGAAGAGAAGAGAAGAGAAGAGAAGAGAAGAGAAGAGAAGAGAAGAGAATCATCAAATGTACATGTGCTGTGAAAAATTAACAGCATTACTCAAAGGAAGACCTGACAGCCTCTTCTTTCACTCCTAATTAGACCTGAAGAGAGAAGAAGGACATTAAACCTCACGACCATTTCTTCCAAACACTCCATCCTTTATTCTCTCTTAGTCTTTTCTAATCTCTCATCTTCCGCTACAAACTCACCCCTCCCGTCTTTTCTCCTCGCCTTTCCACCCATCCATGGCCTCCTCATTAAAACACAAAGAGAGCCAGTCCCATAAAGTGGGCTGTTAAGCAGTAACACGTCTATGATCTCAGTCTGCAGCACTTGCTTTCTGCTCGGGACTCAGTCATTTTACATGAAAGCAATTTCTCCAGCCATGATTTGACCGCTGGTTAGCCTGGGCGCGTTGTAACTTTTACGGCTCGGGCTTTATTTAGCAGCTATTTACTGTTTTCCCTTTTGAGAAACAACAACAATAACTGCATACACTGAGGAATGCAGCCTTTAAGGAAAAAGCTCTTGTTCGTATCTAAACTGGGGTTGTGTTTTTACTCTTGGGCTACCCACAACACAAGAATTCGCACCCTACTAGTTAGCAGAAATCTTAAATAGCATCTAAACTGCAGCCATCTGAGCAATAAAAAGAAAAAAAAAAAGACGACAAAGCAATCAGGGAGAATTGAGGACAAAAGTAGGCTGTGATGTGTGTAAGCTGGACAGGAGAGCGGCGGAAAGCGAAGAATAGAGCGACAGGAGTCAGCCGGGTCACTCTTACAGTCTGTTTCAGCTGCGTTGGGGGTTTGTGTTTGTGTGTTTGCATGTAAAAAAGCCAGGCCTGCAGAGAGTCACCCCCCCCTGTTAGTGTGGAAATGAGCAGCCAAAGCCAGCCCAGAGGGAGAGCTTGGCCTTCAGACAGAGAACACGGGGAGCTGGGGGGAGAGGTGCGGCTTGGGAACCGGGCAAGGCTCAGACCAGTTTACTGAGGCCTGGAGGGGGGGAACACGGAGGTCCCGCACGGGGGGAATTGTTGCTGTTGCTATACTGAGCCTTTCAGCCCATCCGACTGCATTTATACCGCCAGAGCTGTTGGGAGGCCAGTGGCATCAAAAGGAAGAGGGGCAGAGGAATTTGCAATGATTCTCAATATTTAAAGAGCAGAAAAGGGGGTGAAGTGTGTTTAAGGAGAGATGGAGGAAAAAGGAAGGGGAGGAAGGGGGGAGGGGGGTGTTAAAAGCTGCCTCTGCAAATGTCCTTCAGCAAAATAACTTCTCTTTCTCGCTCCTTTTTCTTCTTTTCTCCCCTACCCTGTCTTTTTTTTTCTTTCTCTCTTTTCTGCTTTCTGCAATATCTGCAACCCTAGGCATAGAGAGAGAGAGAGAGAAAAAATCTTTAAAAACAATCATAATAAAAACTCCCGCCTTGTGAACAGAAGGAAAAGGGCCCTAGCAGGAGTCGGCTGTCTGTTCCTCTGAGCGAGAGGAAGGGTCGATACAGGCGCAGACAGGGGAGGATTCTCAGAGCAGCGACATTTGCTACACAGAAGGTGGAGGGAAGAAGGAGGAAGGTGGCACAGAAAGCGTGCTTTGTTTCTAGCTTTTATGCTAAATCCCCGGGATCGGCAGGGCTCTTTGGCACATGAAACAGTGAGGTAAAGGAAGGAAGAGGTGAGATCTATCCATCTATCTATCTGGCTCGCTCTAACTCTGCTGTGATTTCTTTCAAACCACAGCAGACCAACTCTAAACTACATACAACAACAGCTGCAGCCTTTCTCCTCCTCCTCCTCCTTTTTTCTCCTCCACCCTGCTCTTTCTCCATCCCCTCATTCCCCACGGTCCTAAACAACCTGTCTTTCCACATCAAGCTGAAGACAAGCTGTCACAGATGGAGGCAGCGCTCACTGTGTTTCTCCAAACTGCCTCTGATCGTATAGACAGAAGACTTCAGGGGCATATTCACTGCTGGCAAACCGGGTCTAATGGATGATTAGCGGACCTCCTTATTGCTTCGTTTTTTTTACCCCCTCTCTGAAACTGCAACAGAGCTGTAACCCCCCTGTCCTAAGATTTCTGACTGAGGTTAGCATGCATTATGTGTATGCTGTGAGGTTATAATCCTTGTTCATGCCAGGGACCGGCTGACACACACGCTGCAGCAGCTTTGGGAAAGTTTAGCTCAGAATTCCAGAGCTGATTCAACATAACATCAACCCACCTGCCTTTGTTTCTAATCAACTTAACCCTGATTGTGGAGGCTCCTTACAAAAGCAGCTTACAGAGAGGGGCCCCCCCAACACAATAGCTCTTTGATCACAGCAGCCAGATGCAGACGGGAATCAATGAATGTGAAAGACCTGTTCTTTTTTTTCTTTGAATAGGGAAATGGAAAAATGCAGGTTATGAGTGAAGTGGAACAGCTTGAATTCCAGGAATACTTAGGCCGTGGCTGCATGACTGAGGGTGTTATGTGTTGTCATTCTTTCTTATCGCCAACCTAATAACTCTCTGTCCCCATTTTTCAGGTCTCTATATCAGTACAAAGAATATACACTATGTTTTGCCTGAAGAGAAGATCCCACCTCACCCTAGGAAATATACACCAGTTAGCCACAACATTAAAACCAGCTGCCTAATAATGTGTAGCTCCCCCATGTGCCACCACAACAGCCACTCTTAAAGTGTCTAGGGGTGTCTGGAACTGTGACTCTGGCAGCTTTTGGTCCTTTGGGTTGTGGCGTGATGCCTCAGTGGACCTGCAGAT
Organism: Chromis chromis; assembly: GCA_900302755.1. Lineage (NCBI taxonomy): Eukaryota > Metazoa > Chordata > Actinopteri > Pomacentridae > Chromis > Chromis chromis. Next base: position 28,525 of record OMNN01101910.1, read on the forward strand.
GCTCATTCAGATTGATATATAGGGGGTTTGGAGCCCGGCTCAACACCTTGAACTCTTGGTCGTGTTCCTAGAGCTATTACTGGGCAGTTTTGTTAGTGTGGAGTGCTGCCAATGTTTGAGTGGATGGTAGGTGTTAACAGGATCAATGTTATTTACTTCATCTGTCAGTGGTTTTAATGTAATGGCTTATTGGTGTTTGCTAACATGCATTAAAAACCCATTAAAACAACATTCAACATGTACATGTAGTTACTCTTAATTAGGGTTGGGCAAATGGACGAACACATAGACTATCAAGTCCATCATTGGTTGTTTGTTTTAAGAGTGGCTGCTTTTATGGAACTAATTCTTTCATATCATATTGGTAATTCTACACCTTTAAAATGTTTAACTTTGTGAATACTTAACTTGTAAATTGCAGTTTAAAGTGTGTACTAATAGGAACTGGCAGTTGGAGTTGTGTATATGAGAAGTAGGTATACAAAGCCG
>OMNN01101910.1:35562-49655 GCA_900302755.1 Chromis chromis
GTTATACAAACGGTAAACGTGGACGCTTTTTTAAAACTGAAAATGGAAAGTACTATTTTGACAGTGTCCTACGATTTCTACAGTGTTTGTCCTGCAAATAAAAAGGTGTCAAATGTTGTCAGTTCCTCAATAAAAAACGGTTTTGAACATCTGATTTTGTTTATTTTGATTAAAATGGTTTTGTCCTTGTCTAGTCAACTTGGAACACATGTATCCTCAACCCATACAAATTTTACTTACCTCAAATGTATACAGTATGTCACAGTAGAAATCGCGATACAGGATAATCGTCGGTTGTCCTAGGAGAGATTGCGATCGGAGTCCCTCCTAGGACAAACTCAAATTTATTTTCATGATATGTTAAAATAAAGGAAACAATATTCTTACAAATACAGCAAGAAAACACTCCTTTTATGATCAAATTAATACATTCCCATTTATAAGTTTATTATACTCATTTACAGTCTATTCTGACTCCAACGGTATGTTGGTGGCACTTTGTTGAACATGGTAGTCCAGCTTTTCTTGCATCCCTAACCCTAACCATAATTAAGAGACTTCTGTCTTTAAGATTTATATTGTATTGTTTTTATAGTTTTTTGTTATTGTCCTAGAATCACCGTTTGTCCTAGGACAGATTGCAATCGGGATCTGTCCTAGGACAATCGGCCATTATTACTATTTCTACTGTTGCATAAATATGTACGACTGCAACAAGAAACAAATGTACAGAAATGACAAGATGTTTTCATTGTTTCATCTTGCTGCATTTCTTATCATACATATTTGCTACCTATTTTAGATTCTTATTCTTAGACGTCTTTTTTTTAGTTATTTTGTGCTAAACTTGCTGTTGCTATATTTGGAGTATTGTTTATATTTTTAATTAGTTTAGTTTAGTTTATTAGTTTAGTTGTCAGGGGCCATGTAAAAAAAATAACATTAATCTCATAGAGAAAAGATGCTTTGTACCAGATTACAGCAGTTTGCTAATTTCCATCTGCAGTCCCTGGGCAGGTCAACACAAAATACATACACAATAATGATATATCATATCACAATACAGATATGCTAAGACTCCACACAAAGGCTACAATTGATGCAGATTAATTTAAATGTACAGTTATATTTACAATTACTGTTATAGTTTTTGGTTTATTTACGTTGTTTTTTTTAAATCTTCAAAACATTTAGTATCTGCAAATCATTAACTTCCAAGTTACAGTGTAATTCAAAGTTTTCATTTCCAACCAAGGCTTTCACAGGCTTATTTAGCCAATAAACACATCCAACAGTGATGCCAGTGAATTAAAAAAAAATATATATTACTACCTTAATGTGGTAAGAATTCGGCTCCGCTTCTTCAGCACAACTAAATTAATAGTTTTAGAAAATAAATTATGTCCCAATTTAATCCCAAACTATGATCCCAATAAGCTCCAGTGCTGCTTTAAAAGAAAAACCTACATTTCCCATCACGCTTTGCGGCCGGAAGAATCCAACCGGCGGACCGGATATCTGGCCGCGGCGCCCCGAAAAGGCCCTTTTCCGTCTCAGAGAAGTGTGGAACAGAACGGCGGACACAAGTGAGTGAAAAATTCACGTTTTACTCGCTTTATGCGCCGTTAAAATGATTACCACAGGATATTTAGAAGCGCTATTGACTTATGTTGTCCGACAAATTCAAACAGAACCTCTTAGTTGAGTCCAAAAGTGCTTTTATTCCCTCTGACTGTTCCGTACGAGCACAACAGCGCTGAGCGTTAGCATGTGGCTAGCCAGCTAGCACATGTGGATGCTGCATGTTGATGAGCCGCCTCGACAGACGAGACATTCAATACACCAGAGCTCAAAATGTTCCGGTTTTATTAGTGCAAACGGTGCTGTTTTCACTGTAGAAGATATCAACGCTGGTTGAAAGTGTGTAATGACGCCGGTTTTAAGACGTTTGCTAGCTTGTTAGCTGCTATGAGTCAAGTTTGCGAAGTGAGGCAGGCTTCAGCTGCGGCCTACTGTTGAAGTGTGACGGTCTTTAGCTTAACCAAGGTCTGACTTGATATTTGGCTACATCTGCTATAATTACAGCTGTAGGGAATGAACATGCTTAATAACCAAATATGAAACTGTTTTGTTCTCGGCATCTTACTGGAAAAACCAACCTTCGCTTGTGAAACGATTAAATTTAGCAGTGACGCTACGGAGCTACTCTTAATGAGACTGAAGTCCTTCAAATCAGAATGCACACATCTATTTAATAAATGGTCATATTCACCATTAAGTCAGTCTAGTTCACCCAATGTTTAATTACAACTTCGTAGATAAGAGACGGACCATCACTGTGCAGTCATCTTGACAGCCTGTTAGGAGTTTCCTCTTTGGTTAAGATAAAGTTGGACCAGCTATTATTGATCATAAAACTGATTCAGAAATTGACATAAACATTCTTGAGCATCAGAAGAACTGAAACAAATACTAGAGAGAACTGAGGTGGTCTGATTCATCAAGGTGCAGGTCTTTTACTGCCCTCCAAATAGAGCTGTAACCAGGTTGAGTACATTTTAAAGGAAGTATGGACATAATTCAGATTCCTGCTTCTCAAATTTGAATATTTACTGGTTTCTTTACTCCACTATAGCAGTTAAAGTCTTAGAATTGTGGACAATAAAGGGACATTTGAGGTAATCTTGGGTTTTAGGAAATGCTGACCAATATTTTTAACTGTTTAATTGAGAAAATGATTGACAGAATAATTGACAAAAAAAGAAAATCATAATTTTTTAGATAGCACTGACGTAAAAATCAGTCATGTCAAAATAAGAATTGCAATTTAATGTTTAAACCAGTGTTAACAGTTTTGTTCTCTAGCATAGTAGACAATTAAGTTCATCAAGGTAACACACTCACTGTCTTTTCTGTACACAGACCCATCCTTGATGTGTTGAGTTTTTTCTTATATTAAAAACCATTTTACTGTGTTTCCTCAGTGACTGAGTGGCCCAATGAGACTGCCCCAGGCGTGGCTGAGACCCCAGAGATCAAACTCTTTGGCAAGTGGAGCACCGATGATGTCCAGATCAATGACATCTCCCTGCAGGTGGGCAGCATGAAGGAGTAACTGCTGGGTTTCGTTGTCATTTTGCTGTAAAGCGAGGCTAGAGTCACGCCTGGACACTGACCTGTTGTCCTGGTGTGCTAGAGTGCTCGCAGAGGAAAAGATCTCTGCTTATTCATTGGCTGTGGTCTCTTGGTGGCTCAGTCAATCACCGGCTCAGATACACCACCTGCTTTTAACGTGCCGTTTTGAGATGGGTGTAAACTGTGATGATTGAAGTCATCGTTTGTCTTTACAGGATTACATTGCTGTGAAAGAGAAGTACGCCAAGTACCTGCCACACTCTGGAGGACGTTATGCCGCCAAGCGTTTCCGCAAGGCCCAGTGCCCCATCGTGGAGCGTCTGACCAACTCCATGATGATGCACGGCCGCAACAACGGCAAGAAGCTGATGACCGTGCGCATCGTCAAGCACGCCTTCGAGATCATCCACCTGCTGACTGGAGAGGTACGGCCACTTTATAGTAAACATTATATATGGTGTTCTGTTCAGTGTGATTAAGATATATAAGAGCTGAAAGGAGAGGATTTTAATTTGTTAATCCACAGGAAGACTCTGTTTTCAATAAGTAAATTACAAATAAACTGATTATATATTTTTTCTCAACATGCTGGCAAAAGCTGCATCCACAACAGTGACTCATAACTAAGAGTATTTTTTTAAGTAAAAGTACTAATAGAGCAATGTAACAAAATACTCCATTACAAGTCCTGCATGAAAATATGTAGCAATGAACACTGATTAGATGTTTATGCATCTTGATATGATTGACCGGCTGTACATTAATCAGTTGTGGTTGAGTCAGTTACAACTTCTACACCAGAATGTTTTGTTTTTGTATATTTATCATTAAATGTTGCTGTTCTTGTGTATTTCATGTGTTAAGCGAGGCTAGAGTCACGCCTGGATATCCCCCGTTGTCCTGGTGTGCTAGAGTGCTCGCAGAGGAAATGTCTTTGCTTATTCATTGGCTGTAGTCTGCTGTGGTCCAGTCAATCACCAACTCAGACACATTACACTGCTGGCCTGTTGTTCTTCTGGACTTAATCTTAAATTACTATATATAACTTGTGAAATGTCGTGAAAGTATAAAATGGAAATACTCAAGTAAAGTACAAGTACCCTAAAATTGTGCAGTACTAGTTACTTTCCACCGCCTGTAAAGAGAGCAGGGGACTGACTAGGAATCGAACCAGTAATTCTAAACTGCCAGTTGTATAATTACTTGAGTTATTAAACAGTTCAACGTTTGGGTTTTTCCTCCTGCCAGAGTTGCAGTTTAGAAAGATCCAGGTATGAATATTCTCATTGAACTCGGCAGGAAAATTGGCTGCCGACAAAATGATCTCCAGTCGCTGTTACTGTTGATAACTTTATTGACATTACCATTTTGTGTACTGATTGAAAATGTGATTTGTGCTCCCAGAATCCCCTGCAGGTCTTGGTTAACGCCATCATCAACAGTGGACCCCGTGAGGACTCGACCCGTATCGGTCGTGCTGGTACCGTCAGGAGGCAGGCTGTGGACGTGTCGCCCCTCCGCAGAGTCAACCAGGTAACGGGAACACCTTATCTTTCTCTTTAACTCCCATTTCATTGAATCTCGGTCCGTCTAAATAACTAGTTTAAAATATGTAGCAATGATCAGAGCATCTTTCAGTACATTCAAAGTAAAACATGTTAGACCAGCAGGATATTGATCAGTTTATATCATTAAATGTTGCTGTTCTTGTGTATTTCATTTGTTAAGCGAGGCTAGAGTCACGCCTGGATATCCCCCGTTGTCCTGGTGTGCTAGAGTGCTCGCAGAGGAAACGTCTTTGCTTATTCATTGGCTGTAGTCTGCTGTGGTTCAGTCAATCACCAACTCAGACACATTAAACTGACTGACTTCTTCTTCCACTGAAGTTAACTTCCGTCTTACCCCACTAATGTGTGCTTTCGTTTCACCTTCTAGGCCATCTGGCTGCTGTGCACAGGAGCAAGAGAAGCTGCTTTCAGGAACATCAAGACCATCGCCGAGTGTCTGGCTGATGAGCTGATCAATGCCGCTAAGGTAACACTTTATCCACTTACTGATAACTTTAAATATCCTATTACAGCCTTCCAGTGCTAATGTTGTACTTACCTTGTTAGTGGTCAGAGCTGAAGCATAACTAGAAGACAATTTCTGTTACAGTAAAGAAAGACGGATGTGTTAATGATGGCTTACGGATCCAGCTTTTGTAAACTGTCATGAGTTACTGGGACATGTGGAGACTTGGCCTTCATTTTATGCACCTGTGCTTTCCTTGTTGTCTGATCTGACTGAGGTGTTAAACTGAAATTTCTTTGTCTTCCAGGGTTCATCTAACTCTTATGCCATCAAGAAGAAGGACGAGTTGGAGAGAGTCGCCAAGTCCAACCGTTAAACATGTTCGCTTTCTAACAAAACCAATAAATGTGGAGAAATTTCTGTTGGGAGTTGCAGTGTTTTAATGTACGTTTACACACATTTGGTTTGTGCTACAGCTACATACACTCAACCATAGACATAAGTAAACCCCACGTTGACTGCTGCTGCCGGAGCGACGTGCCGGCCATCTTGGTACAGTACGTCTATAGAGGAATGACATGTTTGCACTATAAAAGTGATCATAAATCGATCAATTGTCAACATATATTCACGCAGGTTTTGTTACAAACGGCAGACAGGACATCCAGTCATAGCTACGTTTTTAACAAATCAAACCGTTTGGAAATCGGTCAAAAATTCAGTGAATAATTCTACTTTAAGATTGTGGAGTACCTCTTACCTCCATAGAAGTCCATGCCCCTGTACCAAGATGGCGGCGCCTACTTATATCTATGCACTAAACTGCCAGTTATTGGATGCACCAACCTAAAACTAATGCAGTTCAATATAACAGTCCTGCAAGAATGTTACATTGTTCATTTGCTGTTAATCAAATATGTGGGTCGTCTTTGCCTCATTGAAATAAATAATGCAATTCAAGCGCTTAAACGCTACAATCTTCATTAGTTTTAGCCTGGTCCTTATAAACTGGCGGCTGAGGCAAATTACACAGAAGCAAGACAAATACTATCAAAAACTGTCAGCTGAGTTTATCTACACTTGCTACAAATACATTTTAATGCAAAATTAAATCAGAATTTCTACATTTAGCAGCTAGATGTCCTGTAATCGTCACTAAATTAACACCAACAAGTTGCATTATGGACATAAACGGGCACCACAGGGTGTCTGCAGGGCTGAACTCGGCATTAATTAGCTTTAAAATGTCCTCTTGTCTATCAGCAGTAACATCAGTCATGATAGTAGGTTTGCAGTTTAGGTGGATGTAGTGGTTCCATTCTGTTGCATTAATTAAGTTGATAATACCACTAGGAATCAAAATTGTCAGACTGTAGAGTACAAAAAAAGATTATTTGTAATTCAAAACTAGATTTTTTTTACCTTAAACGTTGGTCCAAACAGGTGTAGAAGTCTGCAGAAACCCTGGCATCAACATCATTTCATTATTTTAGCTCAGTGGTCAATTAAAACAGTGCGAAACTACAGCTGGATTTGTCTGTGAAGGTTCTCAGTCATTCAGGTCATGGTTATCCTCGTAGTTTCAATCAGAGCATCTGGACTTGCTTGAGTTTGTTTCACCTCTCATTCAAGAGGCTTCATCAGTTCTAAACTGACTGGTTGGGAGTTCCAGATTTTATACTCTTCAGGAGCCATTAACACTGTTGAAACTCCAGTCTGCTGGGTGAGTGTTGTCCCTCTCCTCATTATGCGAGTCGTTAGGTCTTTCCCTCTCACAATGGGGTTCGTTATGTCCTGTCCCGTTGTGGCCAGGCGTGAATGGAGCCAATGCGAGTGGTTAGGTCCTTCAAAGGGCCCTAACGACTCGCATTGGCTCCACTCACACCTGGCCACAACAGGTCCTAACAAACCCCACTGTGAGAGGGAAGGACCTAAAGACTCGCATAATGAGGGAGGGGCACCCAGCTGACAAAAGCTTCAATAGTGTTCCTAGGGATCCTGAAGAGTATAAAATCTGGAACTCCCAACCAGTCAGTTTAGAACTGATGAAGCCTCTTGGATGAGAGGAGAAACGTCTTCAACAAAGTCCAGATGCTACGATTGAAACTACGAGGATACAGCTGGATTAGTGGTTTCATGAGGGTTGATTTGTGAGGGAACCGTCCGTGCAGCAGGGGGAGCTGCTGTGCCAAGAATCAAACTGGTCTCATACAAATACTGTCTGTCGGCGTCTCCTCTAACAATAAATACACAACATTACTGAGTGGAAAGGGTTTCGGAGGCCTCCTCACCGCCGCTCTCAGAAATATGTGTGCTTTCTGTTGACGAGGAGGCAGAGGGAGGACAGCGACGCTCCCAGCTTGGAGGCCTCGCTGCAGGCCGTCGGCAGCAGGGTGTAGTCCTGCAGCTTCTGGAAGGCCTGCAGAGACAGAGAAACACTCATCACCTCTGGCCGCACTGGACACACTTGACGGGCTAATAAAGGGAAGGAAAAAGTGCTTCAGTGTTTGGAAATCAGCACAACTGCCACTCCTTAGATGACTCATGGGGTGTCAGTTCTGTTTCCATAGAAGTTATGATTATTTTCTCTCCAACAGACAAATCAGAGGCAGAAAAGTGATTTTTTTTTTTTAGCCTTTCTTATCACGTCTAATTTTTCTAATTTATCTAATGCTCCTTCCTGTTGCTGTCACCATTCTCCAGTTTTAACTTCTATTATCACCCCAAACAGTTGTAACCATTAGTGCACTTGTATTTTTCACACATGTTAAAGGGGGTTAAATTTGATTCTTTCTGCACCGTTGAATGAAAAAGGAAAGACGAGCAGCATGTCCAGGGTTTTTCCTGCCTCACAATGGGCCTTTGTGGTGTGACGACTCATGACAGTAAGCATGATCGGACAGCATTCACTACCGGCATTGAGGCTCCGTTACCTTAACTGACTGCAATCTGTGCTTTTTTCGGTTATTTTCTAACCTTTTGATAAACTAAATGTCAGAAAATGAAACCCAAAATTGGTGAAGAAATAAATTATCCTCGGTTCTGATCATTTCTGCTCATTTTCTTTTGTTGCAGGTTAAAACCTCTTTGAGGGAAACCAAATTTCTCTATCATTTCTGATGTCCTAAATCCAAACTAATGTGCAGCTCAGACTGGAAATGTGACAAAGTACACTCAAACTATATGCATACTGGACATTGTCTGCATACATTTTTGAGTGTGTGGTTGAAAGACGCTATTGTCCCACAGTGACATGGAGAAAAAAAGATTAAAATAAACTGTGTGCTGGTGCAGCAGCTCAAAAAATCTTAGTTTTATTCTACAATTTCATTTAGCAGACGCTTTTATCCAAAGCAACATACATAGGTAGGTAGGCAGGCGGGTCAGCATTAAGGACCTTGACTAAGGGTCCTCACTGGATACCTGCACCCTGACAGGGATTTGAACCACCGATCTCCCATGCCAAGGTCTGGGGTGTTAGTCACTGAACTATCCAGCTGCGGTTTTAAAACAATAATAATGCTTTTCAACTACAAAGTCACAGTTTGATGGATGTGTGAAGTTTCATGTGTTGTATATAAAATGGTAAAGTATTTTTTATTTTTATCTGGTGCTACAACAATAAACTATAATTGTACATACAAAACATACGAGGGGTGATTGATAAGTTTTGAGTTGTTAATCAAAATGTTTAGTACTCAGAGAGCAACATGTCACAATAGTTTGAGCTCAATTTGGACTCATTGTGTGCATTAATGCCTGTACAATACCTGAGTCCAGTAGGGTAGGGTAGGTCATTCAAGCAAAAGGAACCGAGTTTGTGACCGTGCTGTGATACAGTACCTGTCCTGAAAGGGCATGTTACCCAAGGAAATCCATGAAGACATGTTAACACATTAGGAAATGATGCTCCATCTTATGCCACAGTGAAACGATGGACAGCCGACTCGGTTCATTTAGCTTGAATGACCTCCCCTACCCTACTGGACTCAGGTATTGTACAGGCATTAATGCACACAATGAGTCCAGATTGAACTCAAACTATTGTGACATGTTGCTCTCTCAGAGTACTAAACATTTTGATTAACAAGTCTTGTTTTCTTGGTCAGGCTCAAAACTTACCAATCACCCCTCGTACATAAAGTCTGCAACATAGATTTGGAACACAGCATATTAAGAGATTCGTTGTTGTCAAAAGTCAGGATTGGACAGAATTCAAGATTATTACTCTATTGCAGACCTATCCTGGCATGAGGACACCACAGCGTTGGTCAAGAAGGCCCAGCAGTGGCTTCACTTCCTGAGGGTGAACACACGGCTGCTAGTGACCTTCTATCGCTCCTCAATAGAGAGCCTGCTGACATACGCTGTCATGGTGTGGTACTCCAGCTGCCCTGAGGCCGAGGTTGCAGAGGGTGGTAAACACGGCACAGGAGATCATCGGCTGCCCTCTGCCCTCCCTGCTGGGGACCCACAACTCCCATTGTCTGCTAAGACGCTATTTTGAGTCGGCATCTTCTGTATTTAACAGCTGTTTGTGCATTATGTAAACGATATGATCAATGTGTGGCACAGGTGTGGCGCCTGTAATGTGTCTGCATACCCCCCAGAAAGTAGGTAGTTGCGCCCCTGATGATACCATGACTTTTTCCCCCCACTTTCTGGACGACATACTATACTATGACATTTTTTGACACTTTTTGGACAACATACTATACTATGACATTTTTTTGACACTTTTTGGACGACATACTATACTATGACATTTTTTGACACTTTTTGGACGACATACTATAGGTCCATACGGTCCAGAACAAACAGACTCAGAAACAGCTATTTTCCCAAAGTTGTCTCCATAGTAAACTCAAAACCTACACTGAAAAGTAACCTGCACTGCCATTCATAATGTATATATTACCGTCTACTACAAATTGTGTTTTATAGTGTTTCTCTTTTTTTCTTTCTTACAGAGTTTTCTAATGTATATCGTTGGTGCACATAGGGAGTGGCTCTTTAAATCTCATTGTACTTTGTATAATGACAATAAAGTCTTTCTATTCTATTCTATTTCAGTGTTTGTTTCAGCATAATAAGATCCTATTGTTTTATTGTTCTGTTATTAAATTCATTTATGTCTATTTATTTATACATTTTAGTCAGTTTTATCCGTTTACTCTTCTAATATCGTTTGTTTTGCAGTCCTTTTGATTTTTCATGCCTCTTGCGTTTCCTCATTGCCAGTTTATGAGGTTTATTTATGATAGTGTTTATTCAGTTTTCTCAGTCTTAGTTATGTTATAAAAGAAGAACTCAATAAAAACAACGGTTTATAGGGGAATTAAGGAAGTAGGGGAATGGTTTATTCCTCTTTTTTTGCTGTGTAAAGCACTTTGTGTTGCATTTACTTGATGAAAAGTGATATAAGTAAAGTCTGGTTAATATTTTTGCACTGGATTCTATTAAAGCTAAACAGCTCCAGGCTGCCATTTAGCTCACTGAGTTAAGGCGATACCATACGGGCTCAGTCCCCCAGCAGCGGTCATGAGTTTGAGTCCAGCTCAAGACACTTTGCTGCATGTCACTCTCCTCCATCCCCCCAATTTAACTCTGTCTCTCTATCAATAAAAGGAAAAACGCTCCCCCACAAAAATAATCATAATAAAAAACAAAACAGCTCCAAACAAACTATAATAAAATCAACTAGTTTGCACTTTAATGCAGGTTTTACTTTCAATAAGGCTGAACTGTGGCTTTACTGAACACAAGTTTGACTATTTCACTTGTGATTTTGCATAAATCTGCCTTAATCCTGATAAATAAAGCAGCAAAATTAGAAAATAAAGTCATTAATATTGTAATACAGTCCTGTCCCAGTCAAAAGTCACCTTTAAACTCACTATACTGGAACAACGAATGCCTGAGGATGTAATATTTTCCAGTTATCTGAGCTTCTGTCCTGCCTCCTACTTGCCTTTTTAACAGGTCAACTATGAAGGGTAACGCTGAGAGAGAGACAACAGCTTCAGAAGACATTTCCTGGAGCCAGAAATATATCAGATCGCCTAACACAGGGGTGCCCAATCCTGGTCCTCGAGGGCCCCCATCCAGCATGTTTTAGATGTTTCCCTCTTCCAACACACCTGATTCAAATGATCAGAATCATTATCAGGCTTCTGCAGAGCTTGATGATGAGCTGATCATTTGAATCAGGTGTGTTGGAAGAGGGAAACATCTAAAACATGCAGGATAGTGGCCCTCGAGGACCAGGATTGGGCACCCCTGGCCTAACACAACAGTCTGCATTGTGAAAACTGTGTAATAAGACGTTTCTGTTAAGATCTCTGCTCAGATTTGCGTCAGCTTTAGAGAATTATCTGTTGGCTTGTTAATCCAGAGTCTCTCTGTTTCTACAGATCAATGAGGAAGTTCAGACATAAGTGTAGCTTCATGATTCTTAAAGACACTCGTCAGTTTTCGTGCTATTTTTAGATGATAGAAGGCTCCGACTTCCAGGAGGTGAATGGGAGGAGAGCAGACAGTAGTAACGTCTGACTTAGCACGTAAGTACATTAACTGGTTTAGACTGTCTTTGGGCATTAAAAGGTACAATCCGCTGATTAAACGCACATCAGCACCTCAGCCTGTGAAAGCAGTATCAGTATGGTGTACAGGCAGTTTTCCCCTTCTGTTGTTAGTACATCTAAGCAGAACGAACAGGAGAAACTACACTGAGATTTCACCAACACTCTGAAAAAGATACTGTTGTTGTATGTTTAGGAGTTGGACAATGTTTAGATATCGTTTTTGAAAGGAGAGCCTTCTTGTAGCCTCGACCAGTGGAAGTTTTCAGTCAGTTTATATTGAATCTTTCAGAGTTAATCGCCATTTAAAGTGTTGGATCAGCCTGGTTTAGTCTGCAGGAAATTGCGAAAGCTCCTTTAACATGTTTTGCTGCCACAGAGGAAAGAAATTCATGACAAACATGAAAAAAACAGCTGACAAAGATGATGAGCAACGATATGCACATTACTTAAAAGCCCTCCAGAAACTAAGAACAACTCCTGTGAACATCGTAACTGCTTCGTTTTTATGTCATTGTTGGTGCAGAGAGGTTTTGATACTGATGCTAATAAATAGGGGTGGGACAAAATATCGATACAGCGATATATCGTCGTCCCTCCTCGTGCGATATGAGTATCGATACGCTGGCGCCAAATATCCATACTTTAATTAATATAATAAGGCGCTCTAAACCCTGCCAGATTCCCCTGCCAGCTGCCATTTCCCCAGCGTCACTACTTAATGACTCCACACGGTGGCGTTTATCACATGAATGAGGGAGACTTGAGTGGAAAGGAATTGGCCCAAGAAGAGTTTGTACAGGTATAATGGAGGACAGCAACGCTACCGTACGAGACGCTACATTTAAGTCTAAAGTGTGGACCCATTTGGGCTTTGGCAACACTGAGGGAACAAGCAAGCTGGACAAAGACTATGCCATATGCAAGAACTGCCTCGCAAAAGTAAAGTACACAGGCAACACCACAAACATTGTATTTTTCAGTTATAGATATCATGACGTATCGTTATGTGACTGTCTTCGTGTGATAGTATCAATAGTATCGGTATTGTGAGCCATGTGTTGCATATCGTATCGTGAGGTACCCTGTGATTCCCACCCTTACACCTCAATAGATATAAAATCTTATAATAATACTAACTGTGATGTAATTGTGATAAAAAAAAAACAACAACACACAAATAGAAACTGTTATCAAATCCAGGGAAGAAGGCATAATTATAAACTTCTGGGCACAGATTGTTGTCTACATGCTTTTTGCTTTACTTGAACTGCCTGAAGGAGCAGCTTTAAGTGTCCTGTGCAGTCAGTTTGGGGAGGCTGAAATCATCATTGTGCATGTAATTCAAAATCAACATGAAACACCTTGCACTGAGAAACTGTGCCCTCACACACACACACACTTCTTGCATCACACAGGCTTCATTTCCAAGAACAACAGAGGATCTTTTGGTCAGTGTAAAGTCAGCTGTTGGCAAACGATGCTTTGAACTACATTCGATTTGCTACACGGTGTTGTGTAACTTTTTTCACTATAGATATGCCATCATGAGTTTTGGATTACACCGTCACCCATGTTACCTTAAGATATGTTTTTTTTTTTATATATATATATCTCACACTCTTTTTGCTCTCTTCACCTTTCTACTTTCTTTTCTGTTTACGTTCTCATTTCCAAATCCGAATGCATTTTCTACACATCTCAAAACATCAAACAAGTGCACAGGTTTTCAATGCTCTGAGAGCTCTCGAGTGAAGGCCAACCATACCCTGCAACATACAGCCGACCGCACACCGTCTCACTTCCTTGGCAACCGTGACTCATTTCCCTAACAACTCTGCAAGGACGGCTTCATAAAAGGGGAACCTGCAGCCACTGCGCAATTAGTCACAGATGGGTGCTGTTATGAAAGCAACCGCTGATTTTAAGTTATGTTAGGACAGACTGCGATCCGGTTATGACAGATAAGCACAGATGCAGATAAGAAGCACGCATTGATTACTGACTTATGGGCACATGGTTTCTGCCCTCGAGAAGAGCAGTAAATGATCCTTAACCCTTTAAGACCTGAGCCTCAAAATGTCCACCTGGTCTTTTTTTCTTATTTTCACTACAAAAGGGTCAGAAAATGTCCTATCTGGCAGTTCTTTACGATTTACTGCCTGTTATCAGAGTAATGATGGTTTAAAATGACGTTGCGCTTTACAGCCAATATAGTGTCATTACGGTAATTTAATTTGTATCCGAATTAAATTACCGTAATGACACTATACTGGCTGTAAAGTGCAATGACGTTCGTATCCGAATTAAATTACCGTATCCGAATTAAATTACCGTAATGACACTATATTGGCTGTAAAGCGC
>OMNN01101911.1:0-28718 GCA_900302755.1 Chromis chromis
TGTTGTGTGTTTGTGTGTCCCTGCCTCCTTTTTAAGTGTTTGGTGCTGTTTTTATGGAGCCATCTCCTGGACAGTAGCCTGGTTTTCACAGCCTTTCCTTTAAAAGGCGCTGCCAATGACAGGAAGGGCTCCTCCTCCTGCCAGGGCAGGAAGGCAGGAGAGGACAGAGGGGGGAAGAGGGTTATTAGCGAGGGTTGAGTTCGGGGGAGGGAAGGGGAGGAGGAGGAGGAGGGGGGGACACTGGTATTGAACTTAGAACAGCTGATGAAAGGGATTGTCACTCAGATCTCCCCCATCTCCTCCCTGCTGTCGTGGTAATTACTTGCTCAGCATATTTGAGGTTGAAACTCTTCCCCACTGTTTATCCGCTCATAATACAGGAACTTTGAGGATGACACATGCATATTATGATGTAAATCTGAGTCAAAATTTATTTTAGTTGCCCTTTGAAATGGACTTAGACAAGGCTTTTCTTGTGTTACAGCTGTATAATAATGCAGCACATTTACCCCAGTGTTTCCTCCCCCTCACTCCGTGTTTCTGAGTGTTGTTGCGCTCAAAGTCACACAGAAAAGCATCACACACTGTCCGACTGACCAGTGCAGTGGCCCACACACACACATATTCACATGTGCACGCACATTCCACAGCATGCTGCCGAACATTTCGTGAGGCGAGAAGTTCTGCAAAAAGCTGAATCTGACGTTGAAATTAATCCAGAGGAGGAGAAAATGTGAATCTAAAAGGCATTTCTGTTGTCTTGTTAATTTTAATGTATTTCAATACGATCATCTGAGTCACTATTCTTTGACAGTACTTCACAGAATTCTGATCAGGCTCAAAAACATACAATAAATGAGAATGTGTCACAGATACAGTTTATTAGGCTCTTTGTTACAGTCCTTAGCTTTATCTTCCTCTACTTCTCCTCACTGTGAGACTCAGAGGAGCCTCCAGGCCAAAGTCTAGTTCAATAAGATGTGCGATGTTGGCAGGTAGAGCCAGGCTGCAGGTCCTATAGGCCATGTGTCACACTGTTAAGTCCACACAGACACTCCGAGAAGATTGGAGGAACACCTTCAGCCAGTCTTTGTGTGTGTGTTTCTGGACTGTGTGCACATTCAGGCTGTAAAACCAATACTGCTGCAGCGTGAAGGCAGGAATTATCAGCCACTGTGTTTTCATCTCATATACTTGTTAATACCAAATGGCAGATCAGTTCTGTCCAGCTGAAACATCAGCTTTGTCACAGTAAAATATCTGTGCTAGATGCCAAATGGACAGCTGGGCAGCTGCTCTGGCAGAAAGGGAAGCTGTGTCCTAAATCTATACCACGTATTAATTCTAAGCATTTTACAGTATCCCTAAAAACACACACACAGAGAATGATTTTGTGTATCTCCCGTCATTTCCTGTTATAAAATCAGTTCAGTTAAACAGCTAAAACACTATTTCAGGCTTTCATGTTGCTGTATTTGCCATATTTATTCCTGTCATAAAAGATTTTCGCAGTGCACCTTCAGCAAACTCTTCTCAGGAGCAGTATCTCAGCTCCTGCTCAGCTCAGGCATCAGAGCTGATAAGGAAGGTGTCTGCTTTCGGAGGGGCATCTGTTGTCTAAACAGGGATGTGCTGATCTGACAACAAACACTGAGGAAATGTGAGAGGAGGAAGATGGAAAAGACACATGGAGACAAGACGGGTATATGAAGTGAAGTGGGAATAATGCTGTGTGGTGACGCAGTTGAAAGAGATGGAATTTTATTTTGTAGTTAAACTCTAAGTAGATGGAGTTTAGCTTTTTTTTATAAAGGCCCTGAAGTGGATGATGAAGTGAGTCAGATGACAGGTTATATTTATAGTTTTGATTGCATGTGAAGCTCTGCGTGGATGAGCTGTATCAGGTTGGCTGATTAGGCTGATTCACACGAGTCCATGTCGTCTGTTCGGCGTCCAATAGCGGTGCGCTGATTGATGTTGTGACACACCGAGGGGTGAGATGTAGGTTAAGAAGAGAGAGGTATTTTTTTCAAGCCCAGGCTCTGAGGCTGAGCTCAGTTCAGGGTGATGACAGCCGCTGACAGTTTTTGGCTCCTCTCCCTCTTTCTCCACGCCAGGTAACGTCCCCTCCTCCATCCTCCTCCTCCCTCTTTCTCTCTCTCTCGCTGCCTTCAAGCCGAGCGTCTCTCACCCTGTCTCCCTCTGTCAGGTTCCTCTGAGTCACGTCCCTCCTCACCCGCTCTCACCGCCCTCAGACAGTGTCAGTCACTAGCTCTCTCCTGGCGCCAGATGCAGCTTCTCCGTTTCAATGGGAGCTATTTTTCCACTTGTTCTCTCAGGGACACTTTTACATTGTCAGTGTTACTATATAAACAGAAAACAGTGCTCGGGTTACAGTGCCACTCATTCAGCTCCAAACTCCTTCACCTCCACCTCCCACACCTCAGCTCCTAATGCCCCCAAAACTGAATGCATCACACTATTTACTGCTCACCCAGCAGCTCTTTGTTTATTCACAAACTTGTGCATGAAACATGATACTTTTTCCAACATCTGAACAAAGTCATCTCACCTGCTGTTTCTGAAGATTGCATAGTATTCGCAGCCTTTTCTGGTAAAAGTAGAACAAACAAGCAGAAATGAAAATCTCATATTTAGGTTGTTTGACCTGTTTGACCAGACACATCATCATTTACCAACCGACACTTATTTCCATTTTGATTAATCTATTTTTTGAATCCGTTCTTTGTTTGTTGTAAAGTGTAAGAAAATAGTGAAATTTGCCTGTCAGAATTTCCTGAAGCCCAAGCTGCTCTCTTTTAATATCATATTTAGCCTCCGAAACACACTGATGTGCAATTTAATGTCACATAAGACAAAGAAAAGCCCAAAATCCACACAAGTGAGAAGCTGGAAGCCTGTAGGTTGGTGCATTCTTGAAGCCCTGAGTCACATAACACATAAAACCAGACGAATCTCAATGCTCTTTCATTGTTGTGCAGTATTAGTTGTTTCATTGTTTCCCTTCATTTGTTGTTGGATAATAATCTCAGTATAGATGGATTCTTGTATATTATTCAAAATATAACAAACGTTTGGTCATAGCCAAAGTGGAATCAGGGAATGTTTGGCACTTCCACCAGAAAAACTTGCCTAACCCTCTGAATCGCAAAGCCTGCTTTAAAAAAATGCCAAAATTAGACCATTTCGCAAATACAGAAATAATCACAGGATTTTCAACTTTACAAAGATCCCTAAACTCTATGACTCCAATTAAAAAACATAACTTAATCCGTATGCATCAAAATCACCTTTTTCTACATGTCTCATTAAAAATTACAAATATATACTGTTTCAGATAAACTGATTCTGTAAAAAACAAAAACTTCTACAGTCTTTTTTTTTGCAATTATGAAGTCATCAGTGACTCAGCTACAACTAGCAGTCATGCAAGAAAAATTCAGGGGCTTTTCAGCGAAACTGGGCTGAACTGCAGGCTGCATTTACACAGAAGCAGACAGGAGAATGTCTGAAATGTATGAAACAAACAAACAAACAAAAAAGCAAATACTTAAATACCACCATTTCTTCCAGTATTGGTAACATCTGTGAACACTTGGGAAAATGCTATATATGTAGATTACAGTTTTGTTTTTGTTTTTTTAAATATAGAATCACAGAAATTGCATTTTTATTTATGATTTATAGCATTATAACTGTCACACTACACTAAATATATTTTCCAGTTCTCTATATTTCTTGTGCTGTTTTCATACAAGTGCAGAACTTTATATAACAGTAAAAAAATGAGTCCACAGTGTGTAAAAAAAAAAGTGACAGGACCAAAAAACACCCAGAAACTGGTAATCAGTTTTCAATATGTCTGCTGATCAACTTATTACTTCTCTCATGTGAAAATCCAAGTATTACTGCTACTACATGAACCTGTTTTCTGAAATATTGAGCGGTATGTAATGCAATAAGTGACTTTCTGTCACACAGTGCGCACATAACTTACCGCTACATTAATTTATTTATTACAAGTCAAAACAAAGCAGTCCACACCACTAAATAACTCCACCGAAACAACACATGAGTCAACTGAATACTGGCTGCACCAATTGTTAGTCATTGTTTAAATGTGGGAAATAGAAAAGGAACTTTAAAAGCGCAACAGGTCTGAGTTACAATGTTTCCATTAGGCCTCAAAATCTAAATTTTGCTGCAAGGAAGTTGAAAATGACAGTAATATTGTTAAAGTTCACCCTGGGACTAAAAAACAACAGAAATGTTTGAATTTATGCACACGTGTCATCAGAGGAGTAATGGCTGGGGGTGTAGTGATCCCAGTTGCGGTGTTTTGTGTTTCCACTTCAGATTATGCTCAATAACAGCCTCCCCACTGACTCACACTTCTATTCAACTGTGTCAAAACCAGTTAGGTTCATGCAAAATATGTCAAAGTAAGTCAAGAACAGGTTTTTATGTTACGATAGTAGATGAAAAACATAATTTATTTGAGTTTATTTGCTTAAAAATGTGTTAAATTAATCACTCCAAAATCAGTGCTGCTTTCTATTGATTAATTGGTTAACAGTTTGTGCAGCCATGATTAAATGACCGTAGTGTCACATCATCTGAACACATATCTGAATCTTAAAACAGGCTGCTGGTCTTGTAGTTAGCAATGGCCTTCTTCAGTCAAGGTCAAAGTTAAATAGTCAGGATTTTATTTAACCTCTCGGCCACTGGGAAGTTTTTGTCCTCGGACTCACCTCCTTCTCACCCTTTCTCTCTTTTCATTTTTTCCCTCTCTGTTTTTATTAGATTATTCCTTTGTGCCTTTGCCTCTCTGTTTTTTGAAACCTTACCACTCTTGTTAATGACAAGCTGCGGGTTCAGGTTGGGGTTGATGCGGTGGGGTGAGGGCCACATTTGGTTCAGTCCTGTGCTATCCATTGAAGGTGACAGGAGGGGCTGTGACTTTGGGTTTTTGACCCCAGATTCTTTATTTTTACTAGGAAGGGATCCAAGGATGGAGCTGTTGATGTGAATAGCTGCCCAAGGTGACTGGATCCCAATAAAGAGTCCGTCACCCTGGCCGGGGGCCTCCTTCCCATCCGAGACACAACCTTTATAGGGCTGCTTATGAGCCTGGGCAACTATTAAACCCTGTCCAGCCTGCACTGAGGAATTTAGGGCCAGGAAACAAGGGAGTGGGGGTGGGAATGGGCAGAGGGAGGTGAAGTTGGGGTGACTGAAGGTGAAAGTTGAAAGGCACGTTCGAAGGAATCTGGTTGTTCTTTAGTCATCACCTTTAAATGTGTACCAGGCGTGTTATAGCTTTAAGAATAACTCTCTATTCTGTGTGGAGCCGGAGTTTTAAACAGCTGGATGAACTTGTGACTTTTTTCTTTTACATTGTTTGTTTTTAGCCATTTTCATTAGCAGGCAGTCAAATGACTTTGCCTGTGGCCAGCATATGGTGTTATACAGTGTGCCATTTTCTTTAGCGAGACAGTGAGAAGGAGCAGAGGGGAGACAGCCGAGTCTCATAAACATCCCACCTCTGTTTGTTCACATGGGGCTTGAGGTATACGGGCAGGCCTGGTTGGACGGCTTTTCAAATAAAAATGTGAGCATGTGTGCGCGCAGAGGCACACACACAAAAATTCAGATGTCAGTCAAAAAGTCAACAGAGGTATCTCGCTCCCCCCACTCACCAGTAAATGGAGAAGCCAATCAAATCTCAGCTGCCAATCAGCATTTTATCAGCAGGGCCATCTGGCCATCAGCTAATTGTGTCTCTTTTAAGTCCCTGTCAATCAGCAGCGTCCCCCCTCCCCTCCTTTTTCTCTTAAAAATGTCTGCCTTTGAGCTTGCCTTCTGGCTCCAAGGGGTGGCCCGCATGGGGTTGGGGGGTTGTTTGTTGACCATCCTTTCTTAATCTGTTAGTAGCTTTAAGCATAGTTTCAATGTAAATAAAGATGCTCGAATACAAACCTTAAATGTGTTTTTTTCCCCTCCTTCTGCAGCGGTGGAGACCCAGAGCACCAGTTCGGAGGAGATGGTGCCCAGCTCTCCTTCTCCTCCTCCACCTCCTCGGGTCTACAAGCCGTGCTTCGTGTGCCAGGACAAGTCATCTGGTTATCACTATGGAGTGAGCTCCTGTGAGGGCTGCAAGGTAAGTGGAGCCAGAGGTACACGGAGAGTTTACAGGACGTGTATAAAGTGAACAGTTGAGGTCCACTGAGAAGAGAGTCTCAACTAGAGTCAGACAGATGTGCATAGAAGCATAGCTGCAGTGTTTAGCTGTTGTTTAGCTGCCCTCTAGTGCATCACTGCATGTACTGCATATTAGTAATGGAACGACCAATGTTCTGAATGAGACCAACAAATGGGGACAGTATAAGTGAAATAATTTCAGTTGGAATTTCTGTTCCAACTTTATACAGATACTAATGCATTTATTTATTTATATTTATTTAACCAGGAAGTCCGATTGAGATTAGAAATCTCTTTTACAAGGGAGACCTGGTAGCAGCCATACAAAATCAAAAGCTATATAAAACAGATACATGATACACAAATAAACAACAAACAGGAAAACAATAACAAAAATAAAATTATTGTTGGCTTTTAAATGCATTCCCCCTTTCCCAAAAAACCCAGAAAAGACTGAGGACACTGGTTGCTGAAGTGCAATACCCCCCATCCTGCACTATTTGCACACACTACCTCTTCTATTTTATTAAATACAGTGCAGTCCTGTTCTGTCACAGTGCAGTTTTATCTTTCTTCTTCTTTTTTTTATACAGCGCATTCTTATTTTTTTAAAAATTTTATTTATTAATTTTATATCTGTATTCTATTTTCTTTGTATTGACTATTTTTGTCATGACTTTGTGCTCTTTTGTTGGATTGTGCTGCTAATCCAAAGAGCTGCTAAACTGCCTTTTGTTGTTTTTCAACAATGACAAGATCTATTCTCTTCTGTTGAAGGAACAATTTGAAATATGATAAAACTTTCTTAATCCTGAAAAAAATTAGGTTATACTTTTTTTCTCTCTCCATGGAAATTTTTCGTAAAAGGTAAAGAATTTATACGATCTCAAGACACAAGAGTGGATATTTTGATTATTACACTTTTTCACTTGCATTATATGGAGAGATCTGACCACTATCATATTTCTTTTCTGCATAAGAATCTCAGCACAAAGAGTGGAAACAGGCCGTTTGATGGTAACATAACACAGCTGTCTGTATCTCTAAAGCTGGACCACATTAGCTGTTTCCCTCTTTCCAGTTTTTTTGTTGAGCTAAAAAAAAAATGTGATCAGTGTGACATCTGAAAATAATATTATTATTGGAGATCTTCAGAAAAACTTCTAAGAGTATTATCTTTCTTTCTGTGTAGCAGTGTACAAGACATTTTCTGTTATCTGTCTCAGGGATTTTTCCGGCGCAGCATCCAAAAGAATATGGTGTACACCTGTCACCGGGACAAGAACTGCCAGATCAACAAAGTGACCCGCAACCGCTGCCAGTACTGTCGGCTGCAGAAGTGCTTTGAGGTTGGAATGTCCAAAGAAGGTCAGTGTCTTCAAGTTAAAAGCACGAGGGAGTTTTCAGAAAGTGCAATTAAATGTTGATCCTGTGTTTTATCTGTAGCGGTGCGTAATGACAGGAACAAAAAGAAGAAGGACGTGAAGGAGGAGGTGGTGCTGCCAGAGAACTATGAGCTCAGCGGAGAACTGGAGGAGCTGGTTAACAAAGTCAGCAAAGCACACAAAGAGACCTTTCCGTCTCTGTGCCAACTAGGGAAATACACCACAGTGAGTTTTTTTTTTTAATGCAAACTTGCATCCACTTCTAAATACTCACACTCCACTGAAGCTCACCGCTTTGCAGGAAGGACCATCACAGTATAAACTCTGCACAGTCACACAGACCAAAGTGTCCCTCTTTCTCTCTCCCAGAATTCAAGTGCTGACCACAGAGTACAGCTGGACTTGGGCCTGTGGGATAAGTTCAGTGAGCTCTCCACTAAGTGCATTATAAAGATTGTGGAGTTTGCCAAGCGGCTACCAGGCTTCACTACGCTCACCATCGCTGACCAGATCACCCTCCTCAAATCTGCATGTCTGGACATCCTGGTACTAGCTTCCTGCTCTTATTACTCCTCCTCCTTAACCTGCAGCTCTTCCACCTCCCTAACCCCTGTTCATCTGTCACGCTGCTTGATACAATGCTGTGCTTCTGAACAGCTGCCATTCTATTCGGAACTTTATCTGAAAATTTACGAGCTGTTCAATTTCTCTCCTGTCTCTGCTTTCTCGTTCTCTTTCCCCTTGAGTAGATGCTGAGGATATGCACCCGCTACACACCAGAACAGGACACAATGACCTTCTCAGATGGCCTCACTCTTAACAGGACCCAGATGCACAACGCTGGCTTTGGCCCCCTCACAGACCTGGTGTTTGCCTTCGCCGGTCAGCTGCTGCCTTTGGAGATGGACGACACAGAGACGGGGCTCCTCAGTGCGATCTGTCTCATCTGTGGAGGTGAGTCTGGGTCACTGTTCGGCATCTGTTTATCTCCACCTGTAGTCAAGGAAGCAAAATATGTTCATAGTTCAGTAACTGGACACATGAAGCAGTTCTGTAGTTCCCTCTCTGTCATCTTGTCAGCTGTTTGTTAATTTCCTCTTTACACTGGTTCATCCCTCTTGCTCTCCCAGATCGAATGGACTTAGAGGAGCCGGAGAAGGTGGACAAGCTGCAGGAACCGCTGCTAGAGGCTCTGAAGATCTACACTCGCCGCAGACGCCCCAACAAGCCTCACATGTTTCCTCGCATGCTGATGAAAGTCACAGACCTCCGAGGAATCAGTACTAAAGGTCAGTTGATTTTTGCATTTTTTCGATCTGAATATTAAACTTCAGTTCTTATGTTGCAACCCAGCTCACTATGGGGAAATAGAAGCAACAAAGAACAACCAGGTGGATGCTGTTTAACCAAAGTAGATTTTTTTTTCATTGAACAGTTCACAAAAAGGAGGGCAGAGGATCCTACTAAAATTAAATTAAATAATACAACAAAAGGAGGACCAGAAGTTCTGTTTTAATGAAATAATAGCTTCAAAATCTAAACCTGACTTACTTAACTTCCTTTATCCAAAACAAAAGTACAACAGGATTAGCACCCCTATCTAGGTTCAAGGACTTCAAAACTTCAAGTGGCTTAAACCCTACTTAGTCCCTACTTTTAACCGACTTCCTGTTATGAAACTAGTGTCTCATATTCACAGTTCTCAGGCAATTCTGTGGCTTGGGTGCCGGTCCAATCAAGCGAGCAGAGGGAGGAGGCAAGACAGGGAGCGGGGACTCGAATATACAAATTTGCATAGGCAATACAAAAAGTTAACCCTACACGAGGGAGAAAAAGCGGAACAGCCCTGGGCCATAACAACTTTAGTGCCAAACCTCAATATGCACTGTGTAGTACAGAGTATTAAAAACTGTAAAGTACTTAAAGTTGGCACTGAATGTTTTTTTTACTCAGTCGGACTTAAACCCTTCTGGAGATTAGAGAAAGATTGAGGTCTGACATCCACCCCAAACAACTCCTAGTGACTCTTGGGCGTAACGTTTCATAACTTGATTTTTAATTTTTTGCCTCTGAGCACAATCCAGCATTTGCCTTCACAAAGCAAATAGGAAAACAATTTAGTAACATCATTTGCAGGAGACAGGGGTTGAAGAATCATGACTGCAGAGAGAGAACACCACATCATCGTCATATCTGCAGACTTCTTAGATGGATTGACACCTGTCAATCACCAATTAAAAAGGGAAGCTTGTTCCCTTTTTTTCTTTCTCCTTTTCTACACGCTAACAGTTAAATATAAATATATATTCATGTGCCTGTAGGTGCAGAAAGAGCCATCACACTGAAGACAGAGATCCCAGGCCCCATGCCTCCACTGATCAGGGAGATGCTGGAGAACCCGGAGGCCTTCGAGGACAGCAGCGACTCAGGCGACAGTGCTGCGGCCGCTCCGCCTGCAATTCAAACCATCAAGCAAGAAGAGAAGTCCACGTACGAGTCGGAGGAGGAGGAGGAAGAAGACGACTACTGGGATGAGGAGAAGGAGCGAGGGGCGGACAGTGACGGAGAGCCGTGGGGGGAGACGTCAGCGGGGGCGGCGGCCGCTCAGAAGAAAAGCGTGACGCAGTGAGAAGGACGAGGAGACGCAGATCGCTGAGCCTCACTGAGCAATATCACCTCCCAGAAACCTCACAGATTTAGGCTCTTAAACATCCAAAACGGTGTTTTCATACAGCACATATCTACTTAAACTGTACATACTGACTGAAAGGAAAAAATGTGTTCAATTCAGAATAGGAAGTAAAAGCACTACATTTCAGTGGATCGGTTGAGGGCACTGTTGAAACACATCACTGTGCCAGACTGTGTTAAAAGATATTTGAAAAAGTGTTTTGTCCACGCAAAGAGAGGAATTTGTGGACAGAAGAAAATGCACTCCTCCGCTATCTATTAAGGGCTATGCTTTGTATAAAATTGATGGTGAAAATACATTGCAACAACAGAACTCTACGTGGTGTCCGTATGCCGCAAATGTCTTCTCAGAATTACCTTTATTACTATTTGGAAATATGCTACTTATTTTTTCATTGTATGTTTTTTTTTCTAAGCATGTACACATTTCTGTTCTGTCTTTATGCCTGTTTGTGTGACCTTGTGTTGTTGTTTTTTTTGTATATTTTTCACTCAGTCCTGCTCTCATTTGACTGGACGTGTGCGTTTTATAAGCTTTAATTGTATGCTTTATCGGACACAGTGAAAAGCAATAGCAAAAACAAAAAAAGGAAAAAGAGCAATAGCAAAAGAGAGAGGGAGTCATGAGCAGGACTCTAACTCACAGTGTGACAAGCACATGGTGTGTCCTTCTAATTCATGAAATCTCTGATGAGTAGAACCTGGTAGAGAATAAGAGGAGCTTCAATCTCAGCTCCGGTGCTTGTGGGCCAAATAAGAAAAATGCAAAACAAATGCACCTCTCAACAATACACATGTACAATAATCTAACAACTGAATCTGCAGGGTAGATTTAACATCATCACACAGTCTCAGGTTGATTCTATCAGGGCACACTTGTCTCTAGAGTGTTTTCTGCCAACAAAACTCCCCCATCAGAAGTTCTTCTTACACCACAGAGTCTGTTAAAAAATGTAATGATACAATACATGTCCTTGGTGCAGCGACCAGGTACAGGTAAGCCATAAGATTTTAAAAAATGTTTTAAAGATCGAGTAAAGAATTATCCAAACAGACAAAACCCCAAAAATCAGTTTACTTTACAGAAACCTCAGGTGTGTGTGTGTGTGTGTGTGAGAGAGTGTGTGTGTGCAAGAGAGAGCATGAACCAAAACACAGTGATGTTATAGAGACGGGATGTTACTGTCATTACTGCATCATCCACAATGAGTGTTTAGGAAGATGTCCGATTACTAGCATCCCTAAAATGATTTGCAAACAAACAAAAAAGATTTTTTTTAAAGATTTTCATGACTTCTGGTGGACAGCAGGTCACTGACGCAAGCTGACCGAGAATCATATCATCAGTTGCTACTTACATTGATCAGTACTGCACTTCTCTGAGGTTGCAACGTAGTCAACGACAAATAAACACTTTGCAGTTCCTGTCGACTGAAGCGCAGGGCAACAGTTTCCACTGATGTGTGTTCATGTGTGCTGTATTTAATGAGTGATACAAATCATGGATTTTGTAAAAAAAAATAAATACTTATAATCTGTTTTTCATCGAGACTATACAACTTTTTTTTACGGAAGATGTATAAAACTGACTTTATTTGTGTAACGAAAGACAACGTGACTCTTAATGAACTCCGTAATAGTTGCAGAGGAAGAGATTCTCCATCAGCACATTAATTGTGTGAAACATTGTGGCAACGCAGCTGCAACATATTGTTGATGTAGTAAGTGAAAATCGGAAAAAGACACATGATGAGCAGAAATCAGCTCTTATATGACCGTTGTGTCAACACACCAGCTTTAGCACCAGATTTAAAGCCACCGAGGACACAGAAGTTGTATTAAAAATCAAAGAGTGATTCCATAATCATGTTTATTTAGACTGTTAAGTTGTGATTTTGCTATTATAGGAATATGGCTGATGATAATTGCATATCATCAGCCAAGTCGACATACAATGTTGTTTGGTATTTAAAGATCTTTCTATGTCATATAACCGTGACATGTCAGAAAAAAAATATTTTCTATTTCTTTTATCTGTTCCTTAAACTTATTTCTTTTCCTGAATTTGAGCCGGTGCAATAAATAAGCCATGGAGAAGGTCAGCAAGGCCTCAACTCATAAGCATATGATAAAAAGAATACAAAAGCATGTGATTAAATAAAGACCAAAGACAGGTATGACATTATATTCGGACAAAACCATTAATATAAATTCTAGTAGGGTTCTACATATATTCACTTTGTATTTTGCGATGGCAGAATATTTCAAGATCTCAAATGACCTTTAAATCTTGACTCATTTTTTATCTTTGTTACATTTTTGTTGTTGTTTGAATTTTAACTGATGTCTTACTTTTTTATAAACAGTTTCTGTAGCAAATGTATGTATTGTCTTCATGTTCAGGGATGATTCAGACTCCTCACGAGTTTTACTTCAATCTGACTTGTACCAAAATAGCTCTGATGGACACACGCACACGCACACACACACACACACACACACACACACACACACACACACACACACACACACACACACACACACACACACACATACAGAAATACAACAACTGGGCTGACATGTTCTTGTTTTTATGTATTTTTATGAGAAGTTAATACTATTTTTGCTTTTTCGTTGCCTATTATTTGCTGTTTGTTGTTTCTTGTATTTTGATAAAGGCGCTTTCTGTTCTCAGACTTCTCACTTGTCATCTTATTTGCCGTCACTTTACGCACCTTCACGTGGGGAACCAAAAGATGGAAACACAACACTAGTCTTTCAAGGCTTTCAACACAGTATTTCTGCTCTCTTACACAATGTAAAAAATGTCAAACATTCCTTTAAAGTAATGAGGCATCACATATTTTCAGCAAGATCAACATGTATATGTTTTCATCTTTTATTATAGTGCCCCATCTTTTCTCACGGGGGGTCGTATCCATAAAGAAAAATATCATAAATAAATGTTCATCTTCCTCCAACCTGACGCTGTTCTCAACAAACTGAAACCAAACATTTCACACTCGACCGTGACGCACACCCACACATTTGCCACAGTCTCAGGAGTCACGCAGAGTTTAGAGGCTAATATGCCACCAAGTTCACGGTACCATAACATCATGTAGCACATTTATCACAACAGTTGCCACAAATCTACACTATATTGAGTTAAAAAGCGAAAGAATTCTAAAATAAATTGCAAGATATTCTAGTGTCTGCATCTGACAGTACAAAGGGGAGCAGACAAAATTGTAAACTGTGTAATTAGCACTTAACGTTCATCGTTGAATCAGCAGTGAAACCATTAAACACACTAACAAACACGAATCTGGACACTTACAAACTGTGCCTTGTTTTCTTTGAAAGCAGGCCCTTAACTTCAACATTAACATCTACAAAATAGAAGAATAATCCCAAAACGCTCCAGATTTTCTAGAGACCCATATTAATTGTCTTTGTATTGATACACAAACAACTTGCCATTCGTCCATTCTTCCTTGTGCTACCACATGGGGGCTTCAGCAAGATCACTGCAGAGAAAAAAGAGATTTACAAAAGGTGGTGAGAGAGAAAAAAACATTTCTCTCTATACTGTCAATAAAAATGTTAATAAATGTCATACCTCTAGTTCTGTTAATCTATTTCTTGTTTAATATGAATACTGGTGCATTTTTTTTTTTTTTAACTCTTATTACATTGTTATTACGATATTTTTTTACTGTATTTTTTACTCCCTAGTGCCAACTGTCAAAAGAAAGTATAACTATAAGTGGACGGCAGCTTTTATAAACCAGTCTGTCGCTGAGGAGAGTGTGAAGAGATGATTAGTCATGATGGAGGAAATAGGGTGTGTTTGGTGCAGCTGGTGGACAGTCAGTTTGTCACCTCAGGATGGGGTTCACAAAGTCTTTTAGGATCAGTTGCTTCCCTTCATCAGCTCCGGTTTCACAGTCCTGCCGCTTCTCGTCCTGATTTAAGGGACAGGAGCAGAGATGGATGTCAATTGCAGACTGTAAAGTTGTTTCCTGATATACTTAAACCTAAATGTTTGTGTGAGAACCAATGACACTAAGCAATGTTTCGACACTAGTGTCTATGATGTACCAGTGCTTGAACAAGGGACAAGAGGCAGTGCTTACTTTATTTGCATCCTAAGTATATTAATGTGCACTGATCTGCCACAACATTAAACCCTGTGTCTAATATTATTTTTAATATGTTTCAGTGCTCTATATTTGAAAAATAAGGGCATGATTATACAGAGAAAGCTCATAACTGATCTCATTTAAGCAAAAGAACACATGTCGAATTTTCTTAGCTTGTAACAAGACTGCTGGTTTCAAAGTTAGCTAATTATATTCTATGGCCACTAAGAATATCTTGAAGCAAAAAGACAAATCATTAACGGATTAGTAGAGAGATGTGTTATAGTAAGTTCTGTGTGGATATACAAGTGTGGTGTTTCTGCCAGAAGTCATTGTTCCATGTTTTGTCCGGTTTGATAAAATACATAATTGTTTCTGTGAGGCAGCAGTAAACCCAGGTGTTCAACAATGGTGCTGGAATAAACAGCAGAGCTCGAGGACTCAGTTGGGAAACTAGTCAAATATTTGCCCACTCAGGTCTGATAGAAGCGAATGCAGGTGGTGTTAATCTTTGTTTAGTTTACAGCTGAGCTGAATGGCTTACCTGTGTGTCAGAGCGTGGAGATGCATCGTTGTTATCCTCAGAGGAAGAGTCAGGAGCTGTTTAAAATGGGAATAACTCTTTACTTTGGTGCTCAGTATAAAGTAGGGAAACATCAGTGTGGTGTATAAAGACTTTACTTACAGATACATGTAGAAACTACAGTGTTTGATCTAGTTTCTGGCAACCTCTGCTCTAACTGATGAATGTAGCTCACTAGGTCCTGCAAGTATCCAAATGCAAACAAAGGAAGAGAGAAGAAAGAAGTAAATTGGGGTATTTCAGTGTACACTGTCGTGATAATATTGTATTGTCCATTCACTTTTTGAGTTCATAAAGTGTTTTATTTTATTTTATTATTTATCGAAGATATCCTTGTCAACAATCATGTTTTAGCTACACAATGAGTGTAAACAGTAGGGAAAGACATACTTACATCATTTAATTGAGTAAAAACCCAATACCATAATGTAGAACACTCTGTTACAAGCAAAAGTCACTCATTCATTCATTCATTCATTCATAAAATATTGATATATATGAAAATATACTTGAAATAACAAAATTAAGAGTCTGTATACCAATACAATTCTTTACTTATAATATTTTGTACTGTGAATTGCAAACTGCAAAGTAACTAAAATTGACAAATAAAGATAGTGGAGTAAAAAGAACAATGTTTCTCTCTCACATGTAGTTTAGTAGATTTAAAAAGAAGCAGAAAGATACTCAGGTCAATTAATTAAAATAATACTTAAGTGTAGAACTTGTAAAACTTAAATGTACTGAGCTATCTTCCAGCATCGAGTGTAATCTGGGCCTGAAAACTGAAAAATTTTCGCATAATTTTGTTGATTTAACAAAGTCAACTTGAGTCAGTGTGTCTAAATTACACTGGGTGATTTTTTTTTTGCTTGTTATGGACATTCTCTCATTTTTATATACGCAGGGAAGAATAACATGATGGCAAAGAATGATGAAAAAGACAATATTATTTAAATTGTGCTCATACAATTTCACAATTCAGGCCAGCACAGCAGAAATGGTGGCAGTGGAGCATGTTGATATATTCTGGAGAAAAAACTCTTGACTAAACACCCGTCTCTTGAAGAACACCATATTATAAACAAATATAAGGTGTACTAGTGGTCTTATGCTGAATTCTTGCCTGTTGGTTCAGTTGTTCCTCCTCTCTTTCCTTCTGGATCTTTCTCAGACTGGCCTTCAGCTCCTGCAGCTCTCTCAGCAGCACCTACAGGGGGCAGCAGCATTTAACTCAGATCATCTGAACACCCACACAGATGATGTGTCCTCTTTCCTGCTGTTGATCACATGATGGTGTGAAGAAATGTTTACTCACTGTTCATGGAAGCTTTTCTATTTGTGCCAGTATGTGAGTAATAAAAGCACTGCGCTGAACTCTGGCATGAATCTCAAGTTTCCAAAACGCAACTTGAGTAACTGACGATGCAGAACTGCAGCACCCAAGCAGTTATATTTAGAGCTGAATGTGTTTGTGTATTAAATAATAGTAATCGTGATGTACTTTGATTCACTTACTTTATTGTAATCTTTCTCTTTCCCAAGCTCTACTTCCAGTTTCTCCCTCTCCGTCCTCTCCTCCTGGAGCCACTCTTCTTTTCTCTGCACCTCACAGCTCAGATGTTGTAGCTTCTTCTTATCACTCTGCACAAAAACAAGAAAACAGATTTATTAATAAAGTCAGATCTCTATATAGGTCATGCATGTGCAGCACCAGGTCCTGCTGCATCCTCACTTCTGCTGCATGTTTGTATGCCTCTCTCTCTAAAGCCCAGTTGGCCCTCTCCTCTCTGAGGACCAGGTTCTCCTCAGACAGCAGCAGGGTCAGCTGGGCCACCTGCAGCCGGGCTTGGTGCAGCTCAGCGTGGGTGTTACTCTGTCGGGTGCCCAGCTCCCTCAGCTCCCTACGGAGGCTCTCGGCTACATGGTCACTGGTCTCCAGATGCTCCTGCAGCCCTCGCAGCTCCGCCAGAGCAGCCTCGTTCTCCACCTGTAGAGAGACGAAGAGGTACCGAAACAGCAACAGACAGAAACATTTTATTTGTCATTATTCTTGCCTGATATGGTCAGAAAGTGTCCAATTAAAACACTTCTGGGTCATTCCACCTCAATTCACCGAATGCCCCACGTCTGACCATCTTCAGTTTGACAGATCTTTTTTAAAAGTGTTGAATATTGACTGAGTTGACCATGTGTAAAATCTGGGGTCAGAGGTAACATTAGTTTTTGAGTTAGTTGAGTTGCATCATTTTCTTTGCGCCAGTCTGTGGATCAATGTTTGAAGTGCCATACCTTCAGATATAATGTAGCTGGAGTCCTGAAATTTTGCAGGTTCATTGATGTGTACATATAGTCTTCAATGGTACAACCCTACTTTAATAGAATAATACAAACCAGTTATATGATGGTGTAAATTTGGTCAAAAAATATCCATGTTTCTGTCTACTCTGATAGTCCACCAGCCATAAAATAAATATTATTAAACATGTTCAACTGAACGTTGATTGCTTATACAATTATTTGAAACACTATGAATTAGAAAACCATGATTTTTCTTTTAGCCCATTAATAATGTTCTCTTCCAGGTTTAACTACTATTGGAGTGGCTTCATCTATCATACCTGCTCTATGTAAAAAATAATTTTAATATTTATATTTTTTGCTTATAAAGTTTGCCTGTGACTGGCACCATACTTTACATTTTCAAAGCTCCTATTGGTGCCAATCACAGGAAAATAATTCAGCCTCTTAGGGTGAAAAATAAAGGTTTTATGGTTGGTGGAATATTGGAATAACAAAAACATTTCTTTTTTTTAAAACCAAATTTACACCATCATATAACTGATTTGTATTATTATATCAAAGCAGGGTTGTTACCATTAAAGACCACATGTACATATCAATGAGCCTGCAAAATTTCAGGACTCTAGCTACATTATTTCTCAAGTTATGGAAAACAATGCAAAAACTGACATGACCCCACCCCTCTTTACGAATTTTTACTTTTACTTACTCTTTCTGACATACGTATGCACAGGGGAAACAAAATCAGACAAATATGAGATGATCAGTCGTGAACTTTTAAAAAAATCTGATGAATTGAGGTGCAATGGCCCTTCTTCTTATCCTGTTTGTGGAAAAATTTGACCATCTAAATCTGGCCTGGTGGCAGTGTGTCATGGGATCAGAGGTTTTCTTATGTTACAGACTTGTTTGTCCTCTGTCGACCTCTCTGACTATATTTCTTAATCATCAGCATCGGCCACTAACCTGCAGAGACTTTCTCTTTTCCTCGTCGTGTTTCATTTGACTGGACATTTTCTTCACTCTCTCTTTCAGCCTGTGGTAACAAAGATAAGGTTAGTTTCAGGCCCGAATAATAAACATTTAAGCTTGCATACGTCTCAAACACTCGCCTTTCCAGTTCATTGTTTGTTTCTTTCTCTCTGTCGGTCAGAACCTTGATGTCATCCTCCAGGTCTTTGATTTGCTGCTGACTCTCAGTCTTTTCAGTCACAAGTTTACTCAGTTCAGAGTTCAGATTTTCCTGATTATATTTCACATCCTTTTAGTGTTGTAGAGAGAAGAAAATATATTACAAATCATTTGTATGTCATCTTTTACTGTGTTTATTCCATTTATTAGAACTTTTTTTTTTTTTTAATCAAAGCACTAAAGAAATTGTGTTGCAGTGTTGTTAAACTGATGAGGTGAGCTGTCCATACCTTGTGTTTTCCCTCCATGTTCTTCAGCATCTCGCGGTCGTGTCTCAGATTGTCTCTGAGCTCAGTGATCTCCGCCTTCATTGCTTCTGTTTCACACTCCCAATCCATCCTTGCTTTTTTGCTGTCTTCTTTCTCATTCTCTGTCTCCCTTTTTGCTGCGTCCAGAGCTCGCTGTAAATCTGCTTGCTTTTTCAAGCTCTCCTCCAGCCGACTCTGTGGACAACACAGGGAGAATAAAACATTTAAACATTCCTACAGTAACTACTAAGATCTTTTTAAAGCCTTCACACTGGTGCTTCCACTCAGTTCTCATTATTTGAAGTTTTCTCTTCCCACCTGCAGCAGCTGAGCCCTGGGGATGACCAGTAGCAGCTCTTCCTCTCCATCCTCCGCGTCTTGCTCCTCTTTCAGAGTCTCCAGCTCTTCCAGCGGTTTGGGAGCACAGAAAGTGAAGGGACGGCTGCGAGCACAAACCTCCCCCATCTTATCCACGTATACAAACTCGTACTCCACAATACTGGGACGAGGCAGGTAGGATGCTGCATTGAGTAGACATTTCTTATTATACTTGTTGTACTATTGTTGTTTAACCAAATATTCAAGACTAAAATGAGACTTAAACAGAAGCACAACTAGCTTTGAACTAAAAACAATGTTCCAAAAAAACTGAATGGCATTACATTAACAGAAAATCGTATTCTTGTTGTCTGTACACTATGACCACTGTTGGTTGTGTTACAACTACATCAGAGCTCCTCTCTGATCACATTAACCATCAGTGATGGTGAGAGGTTTAAAACTTGCAACCAGAAAGGCCTGGAAGATGCCTTCACAAAGCCTCAAGGGTGTGTAGCTGAGATAAAAATTAAGTTGGAAATGGGGTTGGTCTGATCCGCCATCATGTATCCATGTAGAAATGGCTACTGAGTAGTAATTGGTTAAAGCATCAACATGGTGATGAGTGTTGTGACTGCTGTGATTGCATAGTTACCTCTTAAGGTTAAAATATGAAGAAGACTGAATCATTAACTGTCTTTTTTTTTCCTTTAAAAAAAAAAAGATGTTTGGCTGATTTCTTACCCTGGAAAAGTGCACAGAAGTCGACACTGGTTCCCTCAGTGTAACCTTCAGGAACAAGAGCCCATGTGTATGTGTAATACTCTTTAACTGAAGACCAGCCCATCTGTGACAGGATAGAAAAAACACATTTTATTGCACAAAATCTACAAATGTGCATCTCCATAACCACCCATGTAACACAGTACTAAAGTGCTGTGTTGTTTACTGTTTCACTGTGGGGGCTGATGGTGGCAAACTGGGTGAATCTACCTTAAAAATCCCAATCCAGTCACTGCTGCTCCACTGATGGTCTGAGCTCAGGCTGTAGTGACACTCCACTCTGGTCTGGGGGAAGTAGAGCTGTCCCACATTTCGAAACACCACTGTGGACTGTTTATCCATGGTAATAGGAAGCTTTGCTGTTTAGGAAGAAACGTACATGGATCCAGTGAAACGTGCTCAGGTTTCAGTCTGGATGAGAACAGCTGGTGAAAGGTGATAGCAGAGTCTGGTCAGGAATGCAGCATGGTCACAACACCGGCCGCCTATGGCTCGACAATATGTTTACAAACGAGAAGCTTATATACTTACTGAGGGCTGAGATTATAGCGTATAGTTTGCAAAAATACAGACATTGTGAGTGAATTGTTTGTACCTCTGAGCATGTGTCATTTTATACTCCAAAAAACTAAAATAAATATCAGTCTTCTCTCAAAATGATTAAATATCATTAATTAAAGGTTATTAACCAACCAATAGCTTTAATTGATATTCTCATAGTATTTTTTTTGACATTTTATTCCTAAAAACCACAATCACGACAACACAACTGCATGTAACACAGATTCCAAGCTAACTTTTTCAATAAATCCACTCAATGCATTCAGCAAACAAATCAGTTCCTTCCATGTCCTTACTATTCTTAAATTAACATATGAAGTTTGCCCCTTTGCTCTCTGTTGGTGGCTTTCTGAGATAAATTACTGGGTTTAATAACTTCATGAGCTCTGTGGAGTTAATGCTGGTAACGGTGGTGTTGATCTTACCTTAATCTGCAGAGAAATGAATGTTGTATCTGCTTTGCTACCTCATGAGGAGCTTTGCATCAGTCTGTAGATGATGAGCAGTCCTGTCAGGTGCAAGAGTTTCACAACCTCCCCTGAACCATGTGAACCCCAAATAGAATTAGTGATGCTCGGTGACTCATGGGAGATGCAGTTCACGAGTACACAGCTCGTCAGACGGCAAAGTAGCGCCGCAGACTTCAACTCCCATTGCAGGATACAATTATAGGACACAGGAGCTGCTGCTTCTGCTGGTGGTTACTCCTCATTGCAATTCTTGGTAGTGGCACGAGTGGGGGGTGGGAGTGGGGGGGGCACTTTCCTCAAGGCCTAACATGTCTCTTAATAGCAATCTAAATGCATCCAACATGGACTCTATCAAAAAGACAACAGCATCCATGCAAGTTTATTTCTGGAATATGTTTAGTTTATATTAATTTTGAAAGTAAAAAGTGTGGGAATAAAATATTTATCTACGTATATATAGAGATATATAGATATATATATGTATATTTATATCTACTCCTGTGGACCAGAAGTGAACACAAAGCTGAGTGTGTTAAATTTTCGGTATTCTGGACAAAGACTAGAAATATATTGTAAAATTCAGTAGCCAACCTTTGATTTTAACCTGTGATTGCGTAAGAATCATGTTCCCACTTTGAACACTTGATGGCAGTGTAGCTGTAGCACAAACCCACATGAAACACAAGAGTGATCTGGGGGCATTTAAGGACTCACAAGATCGAAGGTGAATCTAAAATGAAACCCTGAAGATTGTTCGATTAAATTCAGTTTGATTTATATAGCACCAACATATGCCATCTCAAGGCACATCACAT
Source organism: Chromis chromis (assembly GCA_900302755.1). Taxonomy (NCBI): domain Eukaryota; kingdom Metazoa; phylum Chordata; class Actinopteri; family Pomacentridae; genus Chromis; species Chromis chromis. The sequence continues at coordinate 21,720 of OMNN01101911.1, forward strand.
AGTAAGGCCTTTACAAAACCTTTCAGAAAAACAAAGATTAATTTAGATCCCCTTTAAACAAGCACTTGGCAACAGCGGGATGCAAAAAAAATCCTCTTTACCAGGAAGAAACCTCAAGCAGAACTAGGGTCAGTGAAGGACGGCCATCTGCCTCAACCAGTTAGGGTGAGGGTAATAGCAACAAGAGAGCGGATAGAAAACAGACACAAAATGCTAAACAGAACACTTAAAAAACACTAAGGAGGAAGGTGAGGCCATTATTCGGCAGATCATAAACATGGTAGTAGCTCCACAACCAGAAATACCTGCAGAAAGGACAAGACACGAACTACGGGAAAGAGAAGACAAAGTTAGTGACAAGCAACTTTGGCATATAACTGTATGAAGAGAACAAGACAGGTTTTAGGCTTAATCTTAAATGTAGAGAGGATGTCTGCCTTCTAAAGTCAAACTGTGAGCTGGTTTTACAACAGAGAAGCCTGATAGCTGAAGGCTGTTTTCGGAAACTCCAGGAACCAAAAAGGAAACCTTTACTCTGAGAATAAAGTGCTCCATTACGATAAAAATGAGATAATAAGTCAAGTGGGCATTTAAAGCTAAACAGTTATGAGAATATTAAACCTGCAAAGTAGATGAACTGAGGTCTGCTGGGTGCTGAATACTGTGGCATGCTGCTCTGATGCCAATAACTTAGATACAGCTCACTAATGAGCAGGGGTGACGCTTCTATTTTTAACAGCAGAAGGTATTTTGAGTTGTCAAAGCAGGAAAAGCAAACGTCTTATGACATCAATACACACAAATACTCAGTTCAAGGCAGGTTATATGGCCATAGAGGCGGTATGGCCACACCGCCTTGTGGATGCCCGATCCTGTCAGATCTTGGAAGCTAAGCGGAGTAGGGCCTGGTCAGTACCTGGATGGGAGACCGTGAGGGAACACCAGGAAGCCTGGGTGAATGCAGTGAGAGTGAATGGTTGGTGGTGGTCGGAGAGGCTGATGGCGCAGATTGGCAGCCTCGCTTCTGTCAGTCTACCCCAGGGCAGCTGTGGCTACATATAGTTTACCACCACCGAGTATGGAGTGAATGAATAATGCAATCTAAAACGTCTTTGAGTGTCCAGAAAAGCGCTATATAAAACCATCCATCCATCCATTATCTATTTGGAGGAAGAACAACAATCCAGATTTTCCAATACAAATTTTATTTAAACAAGGGAGTTCTAATTTCAAAAGCACTGAGACTATAAATCCATAGAACTAATAAAATCAAGCATGGGAAATCACATAAAATACATGGCAAAGCAGAAGACCGTTTAAAAAAAAGAAACCTTATAAAAGAATAGTCTTGTAGAGTAATCTGGTACATTCAACACATTCAAAAGTATTCTTACAGTATTAGTATTACTGTATTCTCCTTGCTATCTTACATTATTTCTGAACTGTGATGTTACCAGTCAAAAGCTACATTATGTCTGTAAAGTTTATGCTACAAACTGAGTTGAACTGAGTTCATGTCATTAAAAACTACAGATTAATTGTGTTCATACCTGTTGCCATTAGTCATAGAATTTTAATTTAACTTATGCCAAAAAGTTGGATTAGCAATTGTGTATTTTCTAAAACCAAAGGGTAATGATTAGTTCTAATGAAATTCTGTCATATTTAAAGGCCATTTCTATCAAGGTCGTTTCTATACCAATTTAATGTCGTGACTAAATGTCAGATAATAGATTTTTTTTCTTCTTCCAATTTACAGGCGTAACAAGTTTGATCAGTGGACTTACAAAAACACAAAACTCAACATTCACATACACCCTGAGCTTAGATTTGGGATATAAACGTACACGTATATCCAAAGCGTCTTATAGTTACGTTAGTGTAGAAATAACTTTAGGTTCATAATCCAGCGGCATGCTGTAACGATTGACCCGTACAGAAAACACCGTCCTGAAAACATGCCGTTATAGAACAGATGTGTTTACAGCATTTGTGGTAAGAGTTGAGAAGGCTTTAGTGTATTACAAACACTCCTTGGAGCTGTTTGTTGCATTGAGGCAGGCAACATTGGTTTAGACACAGAGACGGAGCTGTGGGAAAAACTGTGAGCATGCACTTTTCTTTAGTGCAGTAAACCATCCGTCACATTAAATATACACTGAGCCTGTTACTGGAACTCCACACGTCCTGATCTATTGTTGAAGCGACTGCACTGCACACTTCTACTGATGAGTGTCAGAGGAAGCTGATTAGCTCAAGAGTTATTCAGCAGGGATAGAACACCAAGTTCTGCCAGCTTGGCTTTAGCTACATCCTCCCAGCCCTTGTTGGCTTGTGGGTTCCTGGGCGACGGATGCATGATGCCCTCGACTCGCACATTGATATTTGCAGCAGACAGAGCTCGCCGCGCCCGCTGCTCCGCCACCCTTCCTACGCCAATTACCATGGAGACGTTCAGCGCCTCCACCACCTGGCACAGTGCGATGTCACACAGGGCCAGCAGAGCCTCCCGTTCAGCTGCAGGCAGCTCAGGGGGCGTTAAATTCTTCCCACTGGCACTCATGAAGATTAGTGGGCACAGATTGTGCACGAAGCAGTGTTGAAAGAACAGCTCCGGTTCACCACACAATTTCTTGAAGAAGCCCCAAAAGCGTGCACCGCTCACTTCACTCTGAGTGCAGGCAAGCCCCGTGATCCGTCGCTTCGGATGCTCGTCATCAGGATGACCGACCTCCCCTGTGATCTTCAGCCAGTCAACGACTGACCTCACTTCACCGAATGGGACCTGAGCAAAGAGGAGTGTTATTTAAGCGTTTGTGTTTAGGCACAAAAGAATGACAATTAATCTAAACAAGTCGGGGTTTGAAGTTTCCTAAAGCTGATAAGTACACAAATATATAGAGTGAAAACTGTGAGGATCTAAACACAAGTGGTGAAATCAAGATGGTTCATCTGAATAAATGTATTATGGTTGAAGAATTAGTTGTTCAACTGATTGACAAATTAATCAAAATCAAACAATTTTGTAATATCAATTAATTTTTTGTGAGTCATTAAACTGGGAAAACACCATATATTCACTTTTTGCCTCTCAAAATGCAGAGACTCTGCTTTCCTATCTGATATTGCTGCATTTATTTACTGATTGATTTTTCACTATTTTTTACACTCAATAAATAATCTATTATTTGTAAAAGCAACTGACAGAATAATGAATCATGAAAATAATTGTCACATGTAGTCAATAAATCTAAACCAAATAAACACCAGCAAAATAAAACATGACTGTGCATGTTGCCTTATTTTTAACATGGAGTGATTCACTCACTGCCTGGTCGTGGTGATTTCATTGAGCTGAGATATTCAGGAAGAGGCACCAAGTTGTGTCATCCCTGCCATCTAAACATAATCATACCACAGGTTAAATAATACCTCCATAGACAGTAAGATACACAACAATCTCTGCAGTGACCCCTTGAGATCTCCTGGAGGTTGTTCTAGTACTAAACTGTCTTTCTACTAGTTTTGCAGGTGGCCACTTTGGGTGATCCATCTCCTTCAAATTATGCTAAAGGATGTTTTGTGAAAAGAGTATAGTCCTCGAGACACTTCTGCAATAGGCTCTCAGTCATCCAGTTCATGGTAATCCTAAGAAATTCAGCACAAGGCAAATGGACATATTTTTTGCTTCTTGAAGATGTTTTACCTCCTGTATATTGTCCATTTCTCTCTAAATATAGGTCTGTGCAATCCTTGTTGCATTGGAAATGCTATACATCATTGCTCAGCTTGTGTTTGGGTGTTTTATGCTTGGGGTGAACCAGTTTTTGACTCAGTGTAGCTTGGTTGAAAGTGCATGACACCAATTATCAGGTACTTATAATGCAGTCTTAAGATCCATCCAATGTGTTTATCATTATAGGGTTAGGGTTACCCTAACCCTCATCATTATGAGGATGTGATTTGGGGATGAGAATAAATTTCTGGGACTTCATATCAGTCAGAACTGAGGGAGTCTCTTGGATGTGAAAAGTGAAAAGTTGCCAAGAACCAAAAAAAGAAGTGCAATTTTCTTCTACTGAAGCTCTCTAAGTAAAAAAAAAAAAAAAGAGTGCATCTGCAAAGTTAATGGATATGCAGCAGAAATAGACACTTAAAATGAATGCATAATACTTAAAATAGATAAGTAATGATGATAAAATGAACAAATGGCTGAAACAGCAACCTAAAAGCATGAATAAATAGTTGAAACTGTTGAGTAAAATTGGATAAATAAGATAAAATAGCTAAAACTAAGGATAAACAATTAGAAATGGTTACTATACACTTTTATACACCGTGCATGAGTTTCTCTTTTCATGATGTTATGACAAGTTAGGACATGTTTGTTGTTCGAGTTTACTTCCGCATTCACAACCAATGAAATCTGTTCAGTATGCATACGTAAACAATGCTGTATTGCTATGCTATTTCCCTATAGGATGCAACTATGGTCCTTTATAAACTAAACATGTATGTAAAGCTGTAAAGCTTACTCCAGTCTGCGCCATGCCGAAGGGTCCAGGATTCATCCCCAGGAACAGGAACCTCTGTCCGGGCTGACAGTACTTCTCCACGTAGCAGCGGTGGGTGTCCCAGGCGTACTCCAGCGGGTTGTAGATGTACTGGATCGGCTGGCTGAAGGTGAGCCGCCGGAGGTGGGCGTTGAGCTCCAGCTCAGCCTGCAGGAACCTGGAGGAGGGAGTCCCGTCCAGAGGTTTACAATCCTGCAGCTTTGGTTCATCCTGAGGCTGCTTCTTCTCTCCATCTCCACAGGGGAGCGTTTCACTTACAGATGAGCCGTCATCTGACATTTTGGAGCGATGAAGTATTAAATAAGCTCAGATTTGTCAAATAAAAACGGCTTTGACTAACAATGCTGCAGGGTTTTGTTGTGTTTTCTTCCTCTGCACCTTCCTGTTAGTTCTTCTTCTTTGCGCATTAAAGGCGGCTGCTGCCCTCTACAGCAACATAGGTGTCATTACAGCAAAGAATACAAACTGTTATGTGGACACTAAAGCGTTGAGTCCTTGTGTAAGCTTAGATATTCTGTACACACATTACATTTTTAATTTTTACCTCATTCAGTTTATCTCAATTCATATAGCACCAATTTACAACATAAATCATGTCAGGGAACTTCACAAAATATGAAGACAATTTTATATTACAGAGAGTAACACAACAAATCAGAATGATTCCCTTTGAGCAGCGATTTGATCACAATGGGAAGAAAAAAACTCTCCTTTACCAGGAAGAAACCTCCAGCAGAACCAGGTTCAGGGTGGGCAGACATCTGCCTCAACTGGTTGGGGGGAGGGTAAAGAAAACATAGCAGGTAGAAAACAGACAAAACACATATGATAACATGTAATACAAGGAGATTGGTGAAGCCAGTGACCGCAGATCAGAAACATGTAGCCCCAGAGCCGGAGATACCTGCAGAGAGAACAAAACACAGAATACAAAAGCAAGAAAACTCAAAGGTAATGACATGTAATGGAGAGCAAGAGAGGAGAGGTGCTCAGTGCATCATGGGAAGTCTCCCAGCAGTCTCAGCCTCTAGCAGCACAACTGAGAGATGGTTCACAGTCACCTGAGCCAACCCTAACTATAAGCTTTATCAAAAAGGAATTTCTTTTTAGGCTAATCCTAAAAGTATAGAGGGTGTCTGCCTCTGAACCTACTGTGACAGTGGAGGAGCCTGATAACTGAAGGTTCTACCTCTTATTCTGCATTTGGAAACTCTACAAGCCACAAGTAAACATGCCCTGTAAGGAGAAATAATCAATATAATAGGGCAGATTAAGGGGTTTAAGATACAATTGAGCTTGGTCATTAAAAGCTTTGTATGTTAGGAGCCGGATTTGAAGTTCTATTTGAGATTTTACAGTGAGCCAGTGAAGATTCATTTTGCTTTTTAAGTTATGCATTTATATATATATTTTTAAGATTTTGCACAATTTAGCTTATTATATAATTTATCCACCATCTGCTGCAGCAATTTATGATAAGGATATTATATGTGTAACATTTAAGTAGCTTTTACACACAGAGTAATTTTGGTTCCTACCTGCCATTGTTTATGGTGGGACAGATGTGCATGTAACATTGGCAGAATAACCTGCTGCAGTTTTAAGGCGACGTGTTCACTGCCTGCTGTGTTGGTGCTGATTAAGGAATATTATTCAAGGAGGAACTGGAGCCCATTTTATGGGAACAGTGGGCTGCCACGGTGCAGCGCCCGGGGAGCAGTCAGGGGTTAAGGGCCTTGCTCAAGGGCCCACAGTGGTGGTGACTGGGACAAGCGGTCGCTCTCACTTCCCCACCTCAACCTCTTGCCAGTCCGGGGACTCAAACCGGCGACCCACCGGTTACAAGTTCACTTCACAGACCACTAGGCCACCACTGCCCCTTAGCCTCATGTTAACGCCATGTTAGCATCATGTTAGCATAGTGTTAGCATCATGTTAGCATCATAATAACGCCATGTTAGTGTCTTGTTAGCATCTTGTTAGCATAGGGGTAGCATAGTGTTAGCATCATGTTAGCATAGTATAAGCACCATGTTAGTGTCATGTTAGCATCATATTAGCATAGCGTAAGCATCTTGTTAGCATCATGTTAGTATCATAATAACACCATGTTAATGTCTTGTTAGCATCTTGTTAGCATAGTGTTAGCACCATGTTAGCGTCGTGTTAGCATCATGTTAGCATAGTGGTAGCATAATGTTAGCATCATGTTAACGCCATGTTAGTGTCATGTTAGCATAGGGGTAGCATAGTGTTAGCACCATGTTAGCATAGGGGTAGCACTGTTTTAGCATAGTGTTAGCATCATGTAGTAATCTAACCTTTATTGATCCCCTTGGGTTCCTTCCTTCTCTGCATTCATCCTGTTCAAAGTTAACCTTAACTATACATACTAGGAGCAGTGGGCTGCCGCGGTGCAGCGCCC
>OMNN01101912.1:6673-33655 GCA_900302755.1 Chromis chromis
GACTTCACATTGTAGATATTTTACTACTTAGATTTCTCACTTAGCTCCAAACACAGCCTGCAGTTCATCCAATCAGTCCCTGAATTTTCGTCAAGAGACTATTGTTCACACCTGAGTTAGTCATGACTTCTGTGTTACACCGAGGAGTGCAGAATTTTATGTTTGTTTTTTACAGATTTTAGTTATCGCAAACTGCTTATTTTGTGTAAAATAAAGTGATTTAATGAAATAGAACTTTTCTGATGGAACCAGAATTCAAACACGATTCGTTCAGACAGAGTTGAAAAACAATTAATTCTTTTTATTTTTTGCAGATAAATAGTTTCATTTTCACACCTTTTAAATCCACTGGCAGGTTTTGGGGATCAGTGGGTTGAACTGGGAATTCTAATATGAGGCCTGCTGGTGGAAATCAGGTGTTCAGATATTTAGAAATGAAGTTTTATGTGCTTGTCAGTCACTGTCAGTTTTAGGTACTATGTAGTTAGTTGCTGATACTGAAAAGAATAGTCATAAAATAGCAGAGCTGCACGCTGACAGATAAAGCACTGCAAGAATGGAATGAAACTGTTGATTTAAGACAAAGATAATCCGTGATTGAGGAATCACATGAACACAAAAAACTATGCTGAGAATGAAGTTGCTCAACATGCCTCTGACAGCAGACAGAAGCTTTGTTCAGTGTTATTCAAACCCGTGATTTGCAGTAAGAAACACAACAATGTTATATAGTCCTATATAAAGAAAAAAAGAATTACTGATTGCTGGGAATAAATCATTTACACAATAGAATTCATTGTTCATTCAATCATTTCATCGGATTTCATTGAATTATGTTCAGTGTCTCTGCAGTAACAATGATCCGACGCTTCCTTTCTCACTGCTGCACTTTGCAAACATCACAGATCCGAGTGCCTCCAGCCGCTTTTAGCCCCAGTTGTAGAAGTAGATCTTCTGCCAGGTGGGGAGGTAATCCATCATGGGGCCTGAACACACACAGACGCACAACAGGATCATTATTCTGTTAGAATCCAGGCTAAAACAAAGTTCTAAAACCATTTTAAAAACATGTCCGCAACCAGTAATAAGTAAAAGTCTAAAACAAGGATCAAACCTGTCCAAAACCAGTCTAAAACCCGTCCAAAACCAGTCTAAAGCTAGTCCAAAACTATGTCCAACACCAGTCTAAAAAGATGTCTACAACCAGTAAAGGAAGTGTCTAAAACAAGGCTCAAACCTGTCCAAAACCAGTCTAAAACCAGTCTAAAGCTAGTCCAAAACTATGTCCAACACCAGTCTAAAAAGATGTCTACAACCAGTGAAGGAAGTGTCTAAAACAAGGATCAAACCTGTCCAAAACCAGTCTAAAACCCGTCCAAAACCAGTCTAAAGCTAGTCTAAAACTATGTCCAACACCAGTCTAAAAAGATGTCTACAACCAGTAAGGGAAGTGTCTAAAACAAGGCTCAAACCTGTCAAAAATCGGTCTAATAAGACCCAAAAACAAGTCTAAAACCAGTCCTAAAACCAAGTCCAACACCAGTCTAAAAACATGTCCACGACCAGTAAAAATGAAAACTAAAACAAGGCTAAAACTAGTCCAAGGCCAGTCTAAATACACTGGCCAAAACCAGTCTAGCATCAGTTCAAAACCAGTAAAAAAACAAACTAATCTAAAACCTGCTCAAAAATAAACCCAAAACCAGTCTAAGACCCGTTCAAAACCCAGTATAAAACATGCTAAAAAAATAGATGAAAACCAGTTTTAACACCAGTTCAGTGGTGAGTTTTTTTTTTCTTTAAAAGGTTGTGGTTCCAATTTCCTACCAAACACTTTATTTCTCATGAAGAGATATTTCAATTTGAGTTGGACAACAGAACTCAGTAATACTCGAACTATGAATAATGCTGTAGAGACATTTGTCAATCAGATCAAACTACACCTTCACAGTCCTGATGGAGCTGATACGATGATTTTCAACTGATAATTATGGATGCTTTGTTTATAGTTTATCTCCTATAATAGAGAAATACTTCCAGGAGTTTTAAACGTAGATGTCAGCATCACGATGAAACAAGAGTACTTACGCGCCACGAGTCCGATTCCAGGAATATGATCCGCCAGAAGTCTGAGCAAGAACAGAATCTTTTCCCTGCAGGTGAAGCAGAACAACAACGCTGTTAAAACACTACTGAGGCGCCGATAAAGTACCGATAACATTTACTGGCTGATTGTTGTCAAACACACAGTCAGTCCATTAACTGATTTGTTGATTGAGTTAATCATCAAACATTTGTCTTGAAGTGTGCTGAACAATTTATGGCGGCTTTCCCTTTAGTCGAGGTATAAAATCATCCCAAACTGTGTCAGCTGGGTTTGTGTTTGACATATTTTGCAGTTCTTTTGTGCGTCTTTGTGGTCAGTTCTGTCTCTTTATGGTTGTTTTGTGTCTCTTCGTGATTGTGTTGGATGTGTCTGTCGTTGTTTTGCATCTTTTTCTAGTTGTTTTCAGTCTTTTGTGGTCATTTTGTGTCTTTGTAGTTGTTTTCTGTTTCTCTGTAGTCGATTCTGTTTCTTTATGGTTGTTTTGTGTCTCTTTGCAATTAGTGTGATTTCCTGCAGTTGTTTTGTGTCTATTTTTGTGGTCATTTTTTGTCTCTTTGTAGACGATTCTGTGCTTTTATGACTGTTTTGTGTGTCTCTATTTTCTTGTGCCACTGTAGTTGTTTTGTGTCTCTCTGTGGTTGTTTTCTGCCTCTTTGTAGTAAATTCTGTGTCTTGACGACTGTTTTGTGTCTCTGCAATTGTTTTGTCTTCTGTAGTTGTTTTGTGTTTCTTACTGGTTGTTTTCTGCCTTTTATCTCGTATCTCTTAGTTGTCATTTTGTGTCTGCTATCATTTTATCTCTTTTTGTAGTTGTTCTGTGTCTCTTTGCAGTCATATGGTGTCTATTTGCTTGTTTTGCATCTTTGCAGTCGGTTTATTTGTCTCTGTGTAAGTTTGTATCTTTATGCAGACATTTCCGTCCTCCTGAATGCGTCGCCCTCCTGACCTGCCGTCCGCTGACACTTACTCTGAGAATTTGTCATAGAAAGGTGATCGCAGAAGGTAGTGCAGCAGCAGGAAGCTTCTCCTCCTCATCTCGGCTCGCTCCCATCGATTTTCAAATTTGGCGTCGCTGAGAACTGCGAAGCTAAAGAGAGTAAACACATAAAATGAGTTCACTCCGTTCGTCACGCCTCAGTGATGCATATCATGAATCTACAGTGTGGGATCTTTGATGTATGTTCGTCACTTGTCAGGTCTGATGGATGTCTTCAACAAACTGCCTCAGGTGAATGTCTTAAGACGCACAGAGCAGCAAGTCTGCTTTTATGTGCTCATAAATGATGAACAAGTTAGAAATGTATGAGAGTTTTTTCACATCAAAATGTATTTTATTGGGTCACCCCAGTAGCCTAGCGGTTATGTCGCGTGACCCACATGTAGAGGCATAGCGGCTGTGCCGGGTTCGAGTCCGACCTCAGCCATTTACCACATGTCCTTCCCCACTCTCTCCCGGTTCTAACTCCATCCACTGTCCTGTCCTCTCTAATAAAGGCATGAAAAGGCCAAAACACGTGCATAAGCCTCATTCCTACAAAATAAATGACTACCTTTACACTTTTACATGATTTCATTTCTTACAAAGGCATTTTTCTCATTTTTTGTCTTGTCAATCATCTATTTATAATTAGAAATCACAGTTACTTTTCTGTTTGCATGTTGGAAAATTGATTTTTAACCTTTTACCATCAATTTCCACTCAAACCATATCAACAAAGTGAAAGAACGTTTTGAGGATTTTTTGCACATTATAATTAAAAATCAAAACCTTAAATCTCTTATTTACAAAAGTATTCAGACTCTTTGTGGCCAGAAGAAACATTATGTTTTAGCTCCTGATGTAAATAAATTAAATAAAAACATAAAAAAAAAAAATGTTTTCACTTTCTTAATATGGCTTATTGATGGCAGATTGATTGTAAAAAAGGTGGTTTTATTCATTTAAAATTAGACATACAACACAGTAAAGTGTGCAAAAAGTGAAGGCCTCAATAATTTGTGAAGTGACAGTATTTCATTCTTCACATAAAACAGTACCCACACCTAAATCTAATCTCTAAATTAACGTGAATAATATAAATATAGTCATGGAGGAAAAGTTAAATTAGGCAGACACATGAAAAGAACAAACCCTTAACAGCATCTCCTCTAGATTTTATTAAACCTTCCCATCCCCACAACAGAAAGTTCTCCAAAAGAAGAGCCTTAAAACCATTAAACAGTACATATGTTTATCTTTATATGTATCTAATGGTAAAGTTGTGATAACAGATCAGGTGTTTTTTTTCTAGACAACACAATAATTATTAGCATGCTATATAAAGATCTGGCTTATTTCATAATCTGATAATGAAGTAACAGAGAACAAAATGTTATGATAATACAATAATAACAACATAATAAGGAGAAACTTGTTTACCTGGAAAGTTCAAGAACTCCAGAGATGAGCCACGGCTTCCAGGACTGCTTTCCACAGAGTCCGAGGCAGAGTACTGCAGGCAGGAAGCGCTGAATTAAGGAAAACTGTAATAAAATCATCTCCTGGGACAAACTAAGAGTCAAATGATAATAAAACTGAAATAATCGAATACAAATAGCTTAAACATCTTCACTTTGTCCTCATAGTTTCAATCGTAGCATCTGGACTGGCTTGAGTTTCTTGAAGATGTTTCACCTCTCATCCAAGATGAGAGGTGAAACATCTTTGACATCTTCGACAAACTCAAGCAAGTCCAGATGCTACGATTGAAACTACGAGGATAACCATGACCTGGATGACTGAGAATCTTCACAGACATCTTCACTTTGGTCACTTTTTTAGTAATTCTGTGTGGTTGCATGAGGTTAGTGTTGTGTTTTTAGCTGGAGGTAAAGACGCTCTGCTTGTGGTTCATGGAAATATGATGTAAACATCTGTGAGTAAGTTCAGGTTTATCCTCCGACCATGTGTGAAGTTTTCATTATCAACACGTCACTCCTTGCTGACATTGTGTAACACTCAATTTCACCTTGCAGCAGTTTGCCATCTAGAGTTCTGTTCTATTATTGCAGAAGAACTGTTTAGTCCTCAGTCACTGCAAAACTGTGGTGATTCAACAGTTTGACACATGGAGACTTCCTCATCTTGTATTCTGCTAAATCAGATAGAAACAACTGTAATTCAGATTTAAACCTCTGAACCCCAAATCCTGTCATCAGGTTTAAAAGTAAATCTGCAAAATGATAATATATATAAAAGCCAGGAACTGTAAAAATAGCAAAATATTTTTAGATTTTCAACTATTCAAGGGTCCTTGAACTACTTGTGTATGACTTGCAATTCTGTCAGGAAAAATAACCAAATCTAAAAATAAAATTATGTGATATTTAATTAAAATCACTTTATTCTACTTGTTCAATTAAACATCTGCAGCATGGCTCAAAAACAGTATCCAGAGGAGCAAGTTGTCAGCAAGTTATTGGAAGATACATTCAGAACGGTGAAATTTCTTCCTAGAGTTGAGGTGCATAGTGTGAAAAACACTGTTTAAAATATCTTAAAGCCACCTTTTTTTCAGGACTTTACATGCTGATTCTAGGTTTTCTCAATTTTTAAAAGATAAATAATGAAAGAAATTCAACATTTTTGTCTCCTTTTTATGATTTATGGCATCATGACTGCATAGAAGGCATGTTTGAGTTCCCTCTACTTCTAGTCATGGTTGTGTTGTTTCCATAGAGGTGCAGGACTTAATATTGCAGTGAAAAATGAGCCACAGAGACTAGAAATTACTGCATGGGGTTCAGAGTTAACATGACTGAGTGCTTTTGTATCAGGTTACTTTTAGCAAACCTGCAGAGCGCCATTTACCTCCTGCAGCTAAATCAGAGTAACACTGACATTTTAGAGTGAAACCTGACACAAACTGTATTTCTCCCTCAAATGTGTGTCGTTCAAACAATGAAGCGTTTCTAACACTTTCTGCTCTCTGGGTGGACTTTGTAGTTCAGTATTTAATCACTAATCTAGTAGGTGTGACAGTGATTGAAGGATACAGTGTAAGAGCGGCCGTCCGATGAAAACAGACTCAGCGATCGTCTCTTGAAGGCCCAGTTGTGTCGGTTTGCTGTTGAGTTTCTCCTTCAAGCTGCTTCTCCTCTTTTTCTGACTGGGAACTCCCCACAGCCGAGCCTGCAGGGACGGAGCTGGTGAACAGGAAGGAGGAAATGTGTGTAAATGTGAATATTTATTTAATTCAATTTTATTTTTATTTATATAGCTCCAATTCACAGTATATGTTATCTGAAAGCACTTCACATAGTAAGGTGAGGACCTGACGAATCTTATCTTGTTTGGAAGTTTTAGACTTTCTCTTATTGCTATAGTTGAATTTACATTCTAATTATTTCATCCATTATTATTTAACCAGCTGTGGTGTCGAGTTTTCTCCGTTAGCATCTCTCTCTATTGTTTCTTTCTTTTCTTTTTCACTCCTCGTCAATGAAAACGAGGATCACTTGAGTATAAATAAAGGATGGAAGAAATTCAAAACTAAAGCTAAGGCTGTCACTAAAATATAATCTAATAATCTAATCTTTATGGATCCCCTTGGGGAAATTCCTTCTCTGCATTTGACCCATCCTATTCAAAGTTAACCTTAACTATACATACTAGGAGCAGTGGGCGGCCACGGTGCAGCGCCCAGGGAGCAGTCAGGGGTTAAGGGCCTTGCTCAAGGGCCCACAGTGGTGGTGACTGGGACAAGCGGTCGCTCTCACTTTCCCACCTCAACCTAATATTATCAAGTAATCCAAACAAAAACAAATTAACAGATATTAGAAAAACCTATAAACTACTAAATAGCTCCTACACTATTAATCAACAGTCTATTCAGTGTTTGGGGTCCAAACACAGTCAGAGCATGTTTTTTCCTTCAGCAGCAGATGAAAAAGACACCAGTCCAATAGTTTTACATTCTTCAGAGAGTAGACAAGCAGCAGATTACCTGATTTACGATGAATTTGAAGCTGGAGTTTGACTATTTCTATTCTCTGATCGTCTTGGAAGTAGTTGAAGTTGGACTAACTGAGAACAGCAAATGCTCCTCCTCCACTGTCATTTTTAAGAAAAATCTTACATGTTGTCAATGGCTTTTGGTTTCCTTTGTGGCCTTTGGTATTTTATATTTATTGATTTTACACTTTTTTTAATCCTGTTTTCTTCATTTCTGCACATATGTTTTGTTGGTGCTAGTCTTGTAACATGCACATCACTCTGGTCAACTGTTGCTGTTTTAAACATGCTACAAAAATTAACTTGATTTCAATCTTGAAATGTGTAAAAATTTGCTTTTTGTGATTATTAAACTAACTTCAGAGTAAAGAAGAGACAAAACATGCTGCACTGACATTAAGGATACTGATAGCCGACTCAGACGCGACGACTAATTTGCTTTTCAGGTGTTGCGCTCACATAAGCAGCTCCGGTGTAACCAGGCTGTCACCCAGCATTAACAGTTTTCTGCACAGAAACCTGACACACAACTCATTTTCATGCCATCACAAACCTTGGAGGATATCCCATTTCAAGACTTTTTAAATCTTACCGCTGCCCAGAGGCCGAATGACTCGTCCTGACCTCTGGCCCACAAAGCAGGAGTCATCCTGCTGCTCCCCGTTGGCTTCCTCTGTGGAGAAAAACACCATCTCATTCAGACATTATACTTTTATAGAGCACTTTTTCATGGCACCTAGCAGAGCTGAGGAGTACCAATTATTTGCATGGGTTAAAGCAGCCTTAATGTGTTGATTTGAGTACATGGAGCTATATTAACATTCATTTCCCAATGGAATGACAGGAAGTATAATCAGTCCACGTACAGTAAAAACTATGAGTATAGACCTTATTTGAGTGAAATCTGTGCATTTATCCTGTTATTTCTGACCATGTAATAAACAAAAATGTCTGCTGAGCTTGAGTAAATGAAATCTCAATTAACCAAATGGGTTTAAAAGTTTAACTGCTCTTTTTATTTGCAATTATCATAATTTGTGAGTTGTGTCGCTGCTCGCATCAAATTCAAAACCCTGATGCTCGCAACTAAATCTGCTCCTGTATACCTGGACTCCCTCATCCAGGTATACACTCCACTCCGCCCACTACGCTCTGCCAATGAAAGGAACAGAGCTCCAAGTCACTTGCTAGACTGTTCTCCTCTGTCGTCCCCCGGTGGTGGAATGAGTTACCAAGCTCAATCCAATCAGTCCCTCTCTACTTTTAAAAAAAAGCTAAAGACCCAGCTCTTTGATGAATATCTACGCACTTAATGATGATGATGATGCTATCAGCGTTGTGAATATGCAAGATGTTGTACTTCCCGAGCACCGTCTGTCAGCACTGTGCCCAATCAGGACCTAAAGCAGAGTTTTTGCTCTTCCCGGCCTTATCGCCTTCTGTCTAGAGCTTTGCTTGTGTTGTTTTCTCAGATGTATGTCGCTTTAGACAAAAGCGTCTGCTAAATGAAATTGTAACATTGTGTGATTTGAAACAAGGTTGATGAGAGAGCTGGCACTGAACCAAAACTGAAACCAAAACAATGAGTGAATAGACACTCAAACGCTTCACTGAGCTGAATTCTTCTTAATTCTCTTGCAGCTTTAATTAATAATTAACAGTTTTTGTCACGCTCATACTAATTGTTTGAGGCAAACACTTATTTCTAACGTGTAAAATCAGTCTTAGTTGGACTGTTTTACTCATCAGCCATGCTGGCAGCTCTGTGAGTCTGTTCATCCTTAAGCTCACCAGCGCATTGGCCTGAATACTAACTGCTGAGATTATCATAATAACAATCGCCTCTACTTTTACTTTAATCAAAAAAACAAAAGAAAACAAAAAAAAAAAAAGCTCTTCTTCATTAGAGTTAAAACATTTTAGACTGTTCTATGCAAGAAAAGTGAGAAAACTCGCAGCAGATAACTGACCTTCACCGACACACTCTGCACCTCTGTCCAGGGGGATGATGGGAGGTGACGTCTGGATGCCAGATTTGTACCACAGAAGAAGCACCATTCGAAAAACTGCCCTGTGATTCAATAGACAGGGAATATTATGGTACCAGAAGAAGTAAGAAAGGTAAACACTGGTGTTAGTGATCACATTATTGAAGTTTCTGTTCTGTGGAGGTGCAGAGCCACACCTGTGCTTACCTACTGTGAAAAAGGTCTATTGGAAACTATTCACTGGAGCTGAAAGAGCCATTACACACATTCTAGATGTGAAGTTTTAATTAAATACTAAAACTGGAAACGAGAAAAGTCACATTTGACCACAAAAAGATTTTTCAACACTCATTTTGAAAGGGGAGAGTCTCTTTAACTTCTTGTTTTTGTTTCAAAATGATACTCCAGGTCACAACAAGAAGAAGGAAGGAAGCCATACTTAAATATATGAATGAGTGCGATCACCAGCCAGCGGCCGAATTCCCCCCACAGCTTGCAGGCTCCCATTTCCAGGAAAACCTCTACATGCTCAAGCACAGAGAGCCACGTCAGGAGCCTCTGCTGGGAGAGAGACTGAACACAACACAACACACAGCAGAGACACCAGTGAACACCTTCAAACTTCAAAGAACTGGCTCTGAATTGGTTGGTTTTAGCCACAATGTTTGCATTAGTTAGGTGAAGTTCCATAGTTTTATATTACCATATTGCATTAGGTTCATTGGGGGCTCTGTGGAGCCTCAGTCTTGATGTGTGTTGTAGTCAAGTAAAGAAGTGTTTTGTGTGATTTCTGTAGGGTTTAATGATGTATAGGTTGCTCAGGTGTAGTCGCGCTTTAAATGACACTACAGGGTAACGGCTGTAGTGTTTGGTCTTGTTGTGTTGCTTTTGAGGCGCCAATCATAATCCTTTTTGCTGGAAGGCAATTTGGCACAGCGATTGCTGTCTTAGATGTGCTGCGTAGAACTTGTCTATATAGTCTTGGCTTGTCTTAACTTAACAGACAGTTTGCATTGGATAGATGGTCACAAAGTCTGATCTACAATGAGGGTTTTATAGTGATAACAGTGTGCTTTGTGCTTGTTGGCTGCCCAGTTTTCCTTAATAGCTATTATCTACAAAATAAAGAAACCATCTATTTTCAGAGGGGAAGATTTCTATCAATCTCTTCGTCATCTAATCGCGTCAACCATTAATGTTTCTCTCCCCTCAGAGGATTTAACTGAGCAGAAGATCATTTGTCAGTGAGTGACGGCTGAGTTTACAGAACAACAGTGCTCACCACAGGGAGGGCACATCTCAGGCCTTTGCGCAGAATGCTGTCATTGAACAGCACCAGGAGATTGGAGGCAGAGTACACTGAAAAACACACAAATCACAAGAGTATCTTATCATCATGTTGTGTAGATAAAACAAAACTAGCAAATATTCTCATTTTAAAAGTTTTTAAGGCCGAAATCTTGCTTAAAGTGACATAAAAAGGATTGTTGCCAAGTCAGCTCTGTAGCAGTGATTGGTGATGAAGAAAATAGCACATCCTTTTGCTACAGACACCCCCTACCCCTAGCATCACTCTTTATCTCTTTATCTCTTTAACTCTTAATCTTTGTCACTGATAACTCCCTTATCATTTATTGTCTGTCAGTCCCCTTGATTCAATCATTACAATGTTACAATGTTACAATTTCATTTGGCAGACGCTTTTCTCCAAAGCGACGTACATCTGAGAAAGAACAACACAAGCAAAGATCTACATAGAAGGCGAAAAAGACCAGGAAGAGCAGAATCATCTTTTGTTACTGGTAACTATCTGACCCCTCGTTCTCTTACCCCTTGATTCCATCACCATTTGTCATTGATTAGCAACTATATGCAAACTCCCAACTGTAAAAACTGTTTTACTCTGCAAATGTTCTGGGTCGGCTTACCTTCATAGACTCACGCTCTGTATTGGTAAGCCCACCATATACCGGGACACTAATAAACACCCCACTACAGCAAACTTTGCATGAGGACTATGGGTAAATTTCTTCAACATTGGTTTCTGGGTGAAATAATGAAACTGCCATTTATAAAATAGGCTAATAACCTACTAGTGGCTGCACTGACACTTGACCTTTACTTACCTAGTTCAGATAATTCATGGGAATCTGCAAATCGCCCTGCAAAATAAAGAGTCACAACATGCTGTCATTATGTGCTGGAAACAATAAAACCAGTGTGATTCATTGCAGCATAAGAAATTGTAGGTACAGTACACAACAGAAGTGAGTACACTCCTGTGCAAAAGTACTTAAATGTCAAATGATTCTAAATTGTACCACCTCTCAATAACTGCATTATTTCTATAATCAATCAAAAATAAATACCTCATATTGAAAACACCAGCCACAAAGTAGAAATGTAATGCAACAAAAGTGAAGACACCTGTGATTTTAAATCAGCCTAACTGCATGAAAATGGTTATGAATTGACTCTATTTCAGTTTTGGATCTGTGGGCTATGTCCAGGGTTATGTCTCCATCATGGCTCCACAAGGATTAGAATTTCGACAGGAACCAAAGAATCTGATTGTGGAACTTCACAAAGATTGAAAGGATACAGGAAGATCAGTGATCATATAAAAATCTGTGGAAACACAGTTGCAGTAGTAATCAGGAGGTATAGAATGAGCCGTAATACCAATAATTAGAGCGACAGTGGTCGTCCTCCTAAAATGGCTCTACGGACACTGCACTACTTTCACTACTGTGCATGAGTGCAAATGTTGTGGGGGAGATGACATTTACAGATGCACCATGAATTCCTGTGGATATGCTAAAATACTGACTGCCAAGATGACTCCTAGTCTGCAGAAGAGGAATATTCCAGCAGGATAACGATCCAAAGCAAACTGCCAAAGCTACACAAGAGTTTCTAAAGAACAAAAAGTGAAAACTATGACCTGGACAGGTATGTCACCTGACAGGAGAAAACTAGAGCATCACAACTCTTCAGCAAAGCACAGCTGAAAAAAGTCTCTGAAGAATGGCAAAACATCTCTCAGTGGTATGTGCAACAGTGGTATCCTCCATGCTGAGGAAGATTGAGTGTGTTGTCAAAAGTAAGGGTGGACATGTGACATGTTGAAAAAATCTCTCTTAATAAACTTTTGTTGCATTGAGTTCCTATTTTGGGGCCTGTACTTTTATTACAGTAAATCTAAAATGTTAGTTTTTAATTTGACATTACATCAAATACCCTACTGATCAACTTAGAAGTAATGCAATTACTGTAAGCTGACACAATGTTGAAAAATGTAATCAATCATTTAAGTGATGTTGCACATTTTTTTCCTTTGCGGACTTCAAGTTAAAAATGAAACTTATCTCTGACCTAGAAGAATGTGCAGTCCAGTTGCATACAGTTAGATCTGAAGCAGAGCTTTTAAACATTGTATTGTGCATCAGTGAAATCCTGCTGTGACTCACCTGCGATCAGGTAGGAAAGGGTCCGCACCATGTTCTCCAGCTGTGCTGCAGCAGCTGGGTTCTGCCTCACATACTCCGTGTAGCGCTCATAAAGACGAGTCACTTTGTCGATGTACTCTTTAATGTGAGACATTTCAGCTTCAGCTGACAAATAAACTCTTCATTTAGCCGCCGTGCTCACAATAAACCCGTTATTCCGAGTAATTTGTTTTTAACTGACTTCTTGGACCTGCACTTTGAAACTAAACAAACTTCCGCTTGGTTGAACCGACGGTCTTTTGCGTCCCCCTCGCTCTCAGGGTTCCAACACTTTGGTTCCGACTGTTAGCATTATATTGCCGGGTTCTTCTTCCGGACACGTTATTGTTGCATCAGCATCCAACCATCCAGCACTGTGGCCATGTCGATCCCAGCAGAGCCAGGTACACTTAATAATGTTTGTTTTCTGCCATGCAGGCTCCTTTGGTGAAAACCCGAGCAGCTGCGCCTGAATGTGTTTTTACGAGCTGTCATAGCTAATAAGCTAACGCTAGCTTTATTAGCTCCCTAATATGTAAAGTCTGCATTCGAGCTGCTTAGCTAACCTGTCAGTGAAGCAGAGCTCCATTTAAAAACCCGGCTATTTAAGCTCATAGTAAAGGCAGCGTAATGTGTCCGAACAGACACACAGGTCAACAAATCAGATTCGGCAGCATCTCTAAACTGAAAATACACTTTTCATTCCTGCACTTTCATTCAGACGAGCAGACTTTTGTTAAGTAGCCTAAATTTACAGTGTTATAATTGTTAGTAGAGTTTTGACCAGAGTTTGGTGTGCAGAAGAAGCTCCTGTTTGATAGACTGAAATTCAGTCTGTGCCTCTTATGTAATATCATACGAATAAAAATACTAACATAAGTGTAATCAGTAGCCTTAAACACAGACATGTTGTTATATTTATTTATATTTTTCAATTTGCCTGGACTGTAATAATGGTAGTATTTAAATTGCTCCGGTAAATTGACATATTAAATTCAATTCAATTCAATTTTATTTATATAGCTCATATTTACAACACATGTCATCACATAGCGCTTACTGAAGGCTCCTAAACTTGTACTTGATTGTTAATTTTTAATCTTATTTCTCTACTGGAAATCTTTTTGGTTTAACAGCTGTTGTTTTAAATGTGCTTTAGAAACAATGGTGACTTTCCATCATCCAACAGAGGTTATAACGGGTTTCTTCACATCTGGACAGATGTTATTTTACTGTATTTACATCCCGATTGACTGCTGATATTTTTAGGGAAAATATAAAATAACGTTGATGCAATACCTATAGAGGAGAAGTTAGTTTTTAAATTGTATTTTATTTTTTTACTTTTTACTTTCAGTTTTTCTTCGTTGTTGCATCAGTCAGTGTAATCTATATGTGATATTGTTTTTTTTTTATTAATGTTTGCATATAGTTATTACCTCTGCCACGGAGGTTGTGTTTTTGTTGCCTTTTATGTGTGTCTGTTATATGTTAGCAAGATAACTTGAAAAGTTATGAATGGATATTAATGAAATTTTCAGGAAATGTTGATAATGGGACAAGGAACAGATTACATTTTGGTGATGTTCTGGATTACCATCTGGATCCAGGAATGTTTTGAAGGATTCAAAGGTGGAGATCTGCGCTCTCCGAGGGCTTTTTTAGTTTTCAAAATGTCAAATAGATTTAACAGACCACACTGGCTGATGCAACAACTAAGCAAAACTGAAAGTAAAAAGTAAAAAAAATAAAATAAAATATGATTTAAAAAGTAACTTCTCCTCTAAAGGTATTGCATCAACGTTATTTTATATTTTCCCTAAAAATATCAGCATCCAACAGAGGTTATAAAAGGTTTCTTCACTTCTGGACAGATGCTATTTTACTGTATTTACATCCCGGTTGACTGCTGATATTTTTAGGGGAAATATAGAATAATGTTGATGCAATACCTTTAGAGGAGAAGTTACTTTTTAAATTATATTTTATTTTATTTTTTTACTTTTTACTTTCAGTTTTGCTTAGTTGTTGCATCAACCAGTGTGGTCTGTTAAGTCTATCTGACATTTTGAAAATAACTATATGCAAACATTAATAAAAAAAACAATTGCACACATAGATTACATATAAATTACACAAAATAGAACGGACAACATAAACTGGGTGATTTGGGTTTGAATTCAAGGAGAAACTGTAAAAACGTAAGATTGTAATATAATTCTAATAGTATTTGGCTGCATTATGAATGAAGCCTCTACCTCATTGCAGCTCCAAGTTTAAATACATAAAGGCTGATTGAAACACCTTTTCAGATGCTCAATGTGATAAACTGTAGAATACTTTGAAACCAATATTTATGTATAGGTAATACATTTTATTAGTAGGAAATGAATCAAACCCTACAATTAACTACAACTGTGTTTATAATTTGAATTTGCTTGTAAAACAGGGGACTTTTATTACAACATTCAGCATCAGCAGTGAAAAGTTGTTTCATTTCTTTTTTCCCCTCCATCTCCCTCCTCCTCCGACTGTTGCTTATCTGCATTTATGGCTTTATTTTTTTTGTTTGACACAATTTAATTTCACTTTCACGTTTAGTCAATGGGTGGAGAATATGAACAGTTTCTGTTTGACTCTTTGTGTTACTGGAAATTTCACTCTGTTAATTTAAGTTTCACTCTTGGTAATGGTCATTATGTCTATTGATAGTGTTGGCATTGCTTTTCTGTCTGTGCATGGATAGAAAATCATTATTTGTCGGAACTTTATGTATTTGTGCACTTTTTGCTCTGTTGCTGTCTGATTTTCAGTAGTTTGTCTGTATTTCACATTGCATTAGTCTTTTTTCACCTTCTCAGTGTGTCACTGACATTTGCATGAGATACATCCAACCAGACCAGACCAAAGATTGTTCTGCTGATTTTTTTGAGTGCATTAATAAATCTGCCCAGAGCTTCCAGAAATCTGCTCTTCTCTGAAGTTATACTGTAACACCAACATGTCTGTGAAGATTCTCAGTCTTCCAGGTCATGGTTATCCTCGTAGTTTCAATCGTAGCAACTGGACTTGCTTGAGTTTCTCTGACGTTTCACCTCTCATCCAAGAAGCTTCATCTGATGAAGCCTCTTGGATGAGAGGTGAAACGCTGTCATTTTGGTGATTTATAGCAGGCCTTTAAAACCACCAGCAGGTTTTGGGGTTCAGAGGGTTTGTGTAATTTTTGTTGCAGATTATGAGTTGTATAGGTGTGAGGAAGTGTGCTGACTTTCAGTTCTTGGCTGTGAGCATGATCATGTAGCCCGTCTTGTTATCCCACCGTCCAGGTTACTGTTGTTGTTGGTGTTTTCTCAGGCTGTTGCTGCTTCGTCGGTAATTCTTTGCGAACATTTGCCCTCTTGTTTCTGCAGCCTTTGAGTTTGGCTTCTTGCTACAGATAAATGAGGAGGCCGCGCTGGCAGCGGCCCTGAATGACTACCTCTCCTCACGCAGCTACCTGGCTGGGTTCAGCCCCTCCCAGGCCGACCAGAAAGCCTTTAAGCTCCTCCGCAGGCCCCCAGATCCACAACATGTGCACGCTCTGCGCTGGTACAGACACATAGCAGCCCTGCAGCAGGACCTCCACCCAGAGAACAGCAGTGAGTAGACGGATGAAGGCATGAACAGGCCAGATGTGATCGTGGTCCCGGATGTGGAGGCTGTCTGAGGTCCTGAAGGCACCACTAAAAGCAGCCGTAGCCTCTGCTAACACGCATGAACCCAGATCTCCTTTAGTTTTTGCTTTCAGTCCCAGCAGCGTACTGTTTGTGACACCTGAGTGCAGGAGAGTCAGTTTATCAGTGTTTAAACAAATGACAGCAGCTGGTACAAACTGCACACGTGTTGCTTTAAAGAGACGCTTACATAAAGATTAGCTGCGGTTTAAGAAACATAAGAAAGCATGGAAGTGTGAAAATTGGATGTTATCTCTTGCAGGGTTGTGCTGCATGTGTACAGAAACATGTGAACAACATCGCTGCTGTGTGCTTGTGTGACTTTTCCCTGCAAAGTCTTTTGTGTTCCTTCACTAAACTTGCTTCCACTCTCTTTTCTGAAAAGTGTCAGTAAAATAATATTAATAATAAGACGTTATAACAGGAAGACAAAAGATGCAAAAAATGCAAAATGTCAATAGGTATTAAAAAATCTGCATATAATAATAAATAACCATAATGTGAATATTACCTGGTTTCTTTCCTTCTGACTATGTGACAGGAGTCTGAAAATTTAAAAAAAGAAGACATTTGCCACTTTAGGCTTTTGGAAACACATTTTGTTGGACATTTTATAGACGAAACAACATCAATTTTAGAAAATAATCAGTCAAATGTTAGATGCAACCCTACCTTTGACATAATGCACAACCTCAGTAAGCTGTGAACTCAATCACATTAGAGCAGAAACATTTAGTTTATTTAACATCAACAGAAAATGTATCAGCAACAATCTGGATAATCATTTAATTGTTGAAACATTTTTATTATTTTTTTTAATAGTTTTTTTCTTTCAGTTTTGCTTCGTTGTTGCATCCTGTGATGTGATCTGTTAAGTTTCTGTTTGACTCATTTCTATTTATGGCTTCATGTTTTGTTCATTTGACTCAGTTTCCTTTTTATTTTCTTTCACTTTTACTGTTATTCATGCCTGGGTGGAGACAATAAACCGTTATCATCAGAGGATTTACAATTTACTGTTAAAACAAGGTTGTATAGTGGTGATCTGAGAGGACAAGGAGTGTTTTTAAACCACCTTCAGGAGGGAAACATGGTCAGAGACTTGGGCTAGGCTGAGACAGAGCTGCATTTAAGAGTGGATGGTGGAAAAAAAAGTCCTATTTACTGATGAATGCCAATTAAAGTATGTAAGATATTCTCTTGAAGACAAAAGGTTTGTCTTTTACTGTATTTACAAGACACAGACTTTGTTGACATGCATGTTGACCATTCAAATCAGCAGCACAAAGCTCTGTATGAGCCAGTTCTGAGTGACATTCAATGCAAAAAAAAACAGTTTTGGCTGCTTTTGCCGACGTTACACCATGTGAGAAATGTTTCCAACGGCTTTTTTCCAGCTTTTAAAAATTATTCTGGCCACCGTTTAGCTCGCAGAGTTAAGGCGTTACCATGTGCGCGCAGGTCGCCAGCAGCGGTCATGAGTTCGAGTCCGGCTCAAGACCCTTTGCTGCATGTCACTCTCCTCTATACCCCCTTTCACCCTGTCTCTCTCTATCAATAAGAATGGGAAAAACAAATAAATAATTCTTCATTTCCTATCCTAATAAACTCCGCTACAAATTCACCACAATCTTTCTAGAAAGATAAATTCTTCCCAGATACAGTTATTCAAGTTATTCAACATCACAATGTTGTTTTTTTTGCTATAATGTGCAGTCTGAGAGCTGATTGTATTCAAATGCAAAACAGAGGCATCTTCACTGCTGGTCTGAAACATTTGGTCCTCACTGTATATTCATGTTAAAGCTCCTTTATGTCAAAAAATAACATTCGTATTGTTTGAATGGCTGAAGTTTTTCATCTGTAGAACATCGAGACAATCCTGAGTTGGTCCAGCGTTCGTACCTTTAGGGGTCACTGAAGCTGATATTTTAGAATCCTACACACTGACATTATATTCTTGGGTACAACATGTGAGGGATGGCAGAATGTTATGTTCAGTCTTGTGATGTTAAAAAAAGAATTTCCCGTTTTCTCATTTTATTTTACAGTTAAGGGAAAGCGGGTTCAGCCTCCCTGGTCTCCACCAGCAGGAACCGACGTTCCCCAGCTTCGTGTCTACAACAGCCTGACCAGAGCAAAGGTAGGAAACAAAATATTCAATATTCATGTTATCTGGAGATATTCATAAACTGTGTTGGGAAAGATAAACACCCACAATAGAAGATGCAGCACCTTAAATCTTAGGATGCTTGATGTCGGTTAAGATTCATAGTAGTTTCCTCTCTTTAATCGAGCCACTAGAACGATGCTTTCTACTTCCAGCAAATCCTGAGTCTGTGTTTTTCTTTTCTTTTAGCAGTTTAGCAAGCAAAACTTAAGGACGACTGTAAACTGTTTTTCAGACATACTTCCTCTGATGTGTTTGTGGGGATTTATTAGGTGAAACTATCAGTTATGACCTGAATAAAGGACAAAGGAAGTTTATCAGAACCCTGATAAGAAAATAATAAAGTGCAAAGATAATTATTGCATCAGTGTCTGACAGGAAACATCTATAACTGTCATGAAACCTGTAAAAAAAAGCTTTTATTTTTCTATTCTGCAGCTGTAATTAACAGTTTGGAGGGATAAAGGAAGTGGATTTTAATATTTCTGATTAATAAAAACACTTGAATGCATCTTTAAACAATAAGAGCTTCAAAGTTTAGTTGTGAAGAGTGACAGAAAGTAACAGGAAGCAAACAGTGCAGTTTTCCAAAACATAGAAACCAGTTAAGGCTTACAAAATCCAAGTAAATGCAATTTAAAATATACAAAAAATGACTATATTTGTATCTTATCATTCTCCGTAATATTGGATTTACTTAATTATGAATATGTTGTTTTAAATGTTTATTTCTCTTCGTTTTTGTAAAGTTTTCTAATCTGAAAGTCGAAATTTGCCCCCCCAAAAAAACAATACTGTGAATCATTAATGAAAACTAGTCAGATACTATATTTTTGATTGCTGAATTTTAAGTTTGAATTCACTCATTCCCTTTATGTTTTATTCTTGGTGTTTTATTTTATGTATTTCCTAATCATCCATTGAATTTTATTTTTATTCTGCCTGTATATTTTATTGTTTGTATTTTGTGTTTGTAACACTGGTTTTGATCAGTGCTATACAACTAAATTGATCTGTCTCGGTTTATTTAAACTACTTCCAGCAGGATACACTTAATATGTCTTTTTTGCTTCAGGAGCCGTTTGTTCCCCAGAAAGGGAACAAAGTGACGTGGTACTGCTGTGGACCTACAGTGTACGATGCCTCTCACATGGGACACGCCAGGTAAACACATGGTGATAGATTTCACCTTCATACAGCCACAGTAGGTTATATTTACTCTGTTATGGCAGTGTTTTAATGTAGAATCTGCTTCTCTGTTCAGATCCTACATATCTTTCGACATTCTGCGAAGGACACTGAGGGACTACTTCAAATATGACGTCTTCTACTGCATAAACATCACAGACATAGATGACAAAGTAAGTACTGTATATTCTTCACTGGTTTGTTTTTAAATTGCATTGATAAGCATATTTTTACATGTTCTGTAAGTCTATAAAAGCTTCTATTTCAGTTTTCTAAAAACTGGTCTTAGAAGGTATTAAAAATTGTTTAAAGTTTAGTTAAAATGTATATTTTTGTCCCTCATGTGAATAGAATTTGTGAGTGAAAAGCTATAAACTAGTGCTTGCTTTGAAGCTAATTCCTGAATCTCATGGCATAAGTTATCATCAGGAGTGATTATAAAATGCATATGAAGTAATAATTATTAAATGATGGTAATATTGTATTTATAGCAATGGTATTTGCTGCTGGGTGGTAATTTTTACTTTTTCATTTGGGTGTTTCTTTGTTTCAGATCATTAAAAGAGCTCGGCAGAACCACCTTCTTGAGCAGTACAAGGAGAAGAAGCCACAACCTACTCAAATACTGCAGGATGTGCTGAGTGCCAGAGGGGTGAGAATGAACGCTTCAAAAACCCTCTGATACAGGACATGTCTCTGAAATAATTAGTCTCGTGTGTGTGGAGACAAACAAGTACAGTGTCTGTTTCTTAAAGGATGTTTTAAATACATAAACTGTTTCCGATTCCTTTGGAGCAAACTTAAATTATTTTATGATATGTCTTAATCTGGGGTTATTATTGAAGGAGAATTTGGGGAAGATAAGAGTTGCAAAAAACAGATTGTAAACAGCATTTAGCGGGGGCGCCCCGATATCCTAATGGTTATGTCGCGTGACCCACATGCGGAGACGTAGCGGCTGACCTGGGTTCAAGTCCAACCTCGGGCATTTACTGCATGTCCTTCCCCACTTTCTCCGATTTCCGACTCTATCCACTGTCCTATCGAATAAAGGCAAAAAGCCAAAAATAAACCTTAAAAAAAAAAACAAAAAACAGCATTTAGTGGAACAATTTTGCTGTTCCATGCAGGTAATATCTGTATTTAACCTCACTCAGACATGAAAACAAATGTTTCCAATGATTAAAGTAAACATCTTTATTTAAAGAGCTGCAGGAAGCTCACGTGAATTTACCCCTTGTTTTATGTGACTTCTTGTTTCCATGAATTTCTACAACGGAGGTGAAGAGCGCAAAGTAAACCATGGAGACACATTAATGGGAAACATAATTGAAATAAACAGAAATTCTCTTTCAATCATTATCATTTAGCTCCGTAATTAGATTTAGATTGTTTATCTGAATTCTATGTTTGGCAGAAAAATAGTCTTGAATGTTAAACTGACAGAAACTACATTTGCCTCCATATTGTACTTGAGTAAACCCTTTTTAAAATTACATTTCAAGTAAAACATTCATGTAATTGCACTTAAAAATAACAGAAACTCTCAGCATCAATATCCTCTAAAGTGCAACTATCAAATCCTAGAGTCATAAAAGACATAATTGGATGCTTCATTGCAGCGTTATCCTTGTTCTCTGTGTCTGTCTTTTCACGTGGATCCTCCTCATGTGTTTATTCTGCTCTTTTCAGCCCTTTCAGGCCAGTTTGGCTTCGACCACAGACCCAGATAAGAAGCAGATGCTGGAGCGGCTGGATGCTGCTGTCACAGACGCTCTGAAGCCCCTGCAGGCGGCGATGGAGAGCAAAGCAGCAGATGGAGTTGTGCAACCTCTGGCTCAGGTGAGACGAAGAAGACACCAAGGGAGCTTTTAATATTTACTGTTAATCACAATTTAAATGTTGGATTTCCCTTTTTTCTCAACTCTAAGTCAACTTTTTAAAGTGATGTGATTCGACATGTGAAGTCTTAACTCATTTGTTTTCTGGCTTTATTATTTTTATGAAGTTGTATTTACTTTCATACAAAGAGGCAATGAAGTGGCAGCATAATCAAAAAATAATAATTAGTAAATGTCCCTGGTGATGGATCAGTAAAGTTTATCGTCACTTAATCGAAGCAGCCCTGAGCCAGAGCTCCTCCTTCAGGTCATGTGAAAATATGAGCCTTTGATTAACCCTTAAACAGAACTTTTAAAATGATTGTCTCACCTGTCAGATCTAACTTATATTTCAAGTATGTAACAGAAAAGTTGAACCATTTTTGTGGCAAATGATGAATTTAGGACAGAAGGAAAAGTTGTGCTTGAATTTATCTTTCAGTTTTAAGTCTTTATAAATGGGTTGTGGACACTATATAACATAACCATCCATCCATCCATCCATCCATCCATCCATCAATTGAAGGAGTGATTTGTATTTCCTCCACAGGTTTTACATGCTAAACATGTCATGAAAAAATAAGCTGTGCAATGTATACTAATGGATATTTAATTCTCTTATCTCCAAGCTGTTGTTGGAGAGCTCCAAGGACCTGCTGGCTGACTGGTTGGACAAACAGTTTGGAAGTCAAGTCACAGAGAATTCAATCTTCTCCATCCTCCCTAAATACTGGGAGGGAGAGTATCATAAAGACATGGAGGCTCTGAATGTAAGTGTGGGAACAGTTTTCTAAGGAATTCAGATTTTTGCAGGGATCTTTTCAAAAGCATTTTTCCATCTTTGCTTTGTCACGTCCAAAAAAATATCATCCTTGCATTACATGGATACATGGATAAAAGCATGTGGACACCTAAGCATCAAACCCAGATCCGATGGCATAATTTTTCATTCCACTCATTTGATTTAATTTAAAAAATAAAACTGATTTTAGAACATGGTTTCAGGTATTTTTCACCTGTCCAACCACTAGTATCAATGTCGTAAAATACTTTTTTGAACCCAGAAGGGAAGCTGCTTATGTTACAGCTGCTCCCATTTAATGTCACAGAAATTTAAGCAGAAGAAATAATATAAGATAAACACCAATAGAAAAATATGTCCTATAAATATCAACATAAGTAGAAAGTATAAGCATAAAATGTAAAAATACACATTGTACTAGGAACATATAAATCTAAGTGTACAGTGTAAACAATAATAATAGAGTTATAATTGTGTTATTGCACTGAGAAGTAGTTATTGCACATTACTGAAGGTCAATTCAAGAAGTGAATATGAGTTAAAGAGTATAGCTGATATTGGCAGGTCAGGTTTGACTTGAAGGTAACTGGGCTTCTTAAACTGTTGAGCACACTGCAAGCACAAAACTGGAAGCACACTTCTGTCTGAAATAGCATTACATGCATAAAGATTTCCCTCCACTGCAAAAACTCCAGACTTTGGGCTACATAATTCAGTATGTAGTAGTCCTATTGTAATAAGCTCTGCGCTTAGACATGCCACAATATGTTAACATTAATATACATGCAAATAATATAGGAGCTAATGCTGCAGACATGTATTAAAAAGTAGTGTGGGGTATAAAACACAGTGTTTATATGATCAATCTGCAGGTTCTTCCCCCTGATGTCCTCACTCGAGTCAGTGAGTACGTCCCTGAGATTGTGGAGTTTGTCAAGAAGATCGTCTCAAATGGTTACGGGTGAGGAAGAGACCAGCACAGTTCACAGTTTAAGTTACATTTAAAATATCAGTTGCTGCAGTGTTGTTGTAATTATTTGTTTATCTGTGACGTTTGCAGGTATGAGTCGAACGGTTCGGTTTACTTTGACACCTCCAAGTTTGATTCCAATCCGCAGCACTCGTACGCCAAACTGGTGCCAGAGGCCGTGGGTGATCAGAAAGCTTTACAAGAGGGAGAAGGTACGTTTTTACATTTCTGTAGATAATAGACCTGAGAAGACAGAATGTGTCGAAATCTCAAATTATTGTCATGAAACCGGCGCAGTGTTTTGTTACTGTCAGTAGGGCTGCAGTGAACCAGAAAACATCTTGGTGGTCTGAAATCAATCAACCAATCATCCAGCTGCAGGGAAAAGGCAGTATCAGCATTTTATCTGTAGAAGAAACAAATGAACCAGCTCTTGGTGTTATCAGTCTAAATGAATTCTAAATCAACATAAAAAGCCTGCATTTTGAACCTGGTTGTTTTATACTGTAATGATAACAGCAGACTCGAAGCAGACCAGCTGCTCATATTCATGAGTTTTGAAAATAGAACTTCATCAACTGGTGATCCAAGCACAACAATTCATGTCAAAAAAGTTCAAACCCTCCACATAATGTATAAAAGTTTTGAATGTCTGCATATCTGAAAATATATATACAGTAATTCCTCACCATATCGCGGTTCACTTTTTATGGGGTCACTGTATCGCGGATTTTTAAATTGTATATACCAACCAGAGGGCGCTCCGTCTCCCGTGTATAGCATGCGTTCAGCATACTCATCTCGCCTTGTCCATTTCACATTGACGTCTGATCGCTGTGCATAGTGTTGCTCACACTCAGCTAGTGTGGGAAGGGTTTATAAAGCCTTGAAATATATATAAATAATAAAATAAATAAAAGGTCGCTACTTCGCGGATTTCTCCTATCGTGGGGGTTCTGGAACCTAACCCCCACAATAGACGAGGGACCACTGTATACTTTATATGTTAAAGCTAGTCTCTACTTTTCTCAAATTTAAATGATTAAAGTAGTAAAAACATCAATTTTACTCTAAAACAGAGAGACACGGATAAAATCAGATGTCAAATATCCATTAAAAACACACAGAAATATAAGATAAATATCTAAAAATATATCTTTTCAAAGGTTAAATAATTAACAATGGGTTTTCGCAAGGAACAGTTCCTGTTTTCATGTTTTCTAACCTGTTCTTTGTGTTTTCGGGCTCCACAGGTGACCTGAGTATCTCTGCTGAAAGGTTAAGTGAGAAAAAGTCCCAGAATGACTTCGCCTTGTGGAAAGCTTCCAAACCTGGAGAGCCTTCATGGGACTCTCCGTGGGGGAAGGTGAGCGCTAGGACTTCTAAAGTATTACACTAAGAACACTTTAGAGAAGAGAAGATCACCTGTAGCCTTCATTTAAACATTTCATTTTCTCCAGAAAGTAGAACAGGAGAAAGCTTGATGTCTGATCTCTCCGTTTGGTTTGATTGGTTTAAGGTTTCATCTGCAGTTTGTTTGATAATTAATTAGGTTTTTTGAGCAGAGATAACAGATATTCTCTGGTCACAGCTTCTCAAATGTAAGAAATTACAGCTTTTCTTTGTTATATTTGATGGAAAATTTAATATCTTTGGGCAACAAATCAGCACAACTGACAATGTCACCAAATGACAAAGAGCCTTTTCACTGTTCTGTGACATTTTATGGATAAGTGATTGTTCAGCATGTATGTTTTTGACAGGGACGTCCTGGATGGCACATCGAATGTTCAGCCATGGCCGGCTCCATCTTGGGAGAGTCGATGGACATCCACGGCGGAGGGTTCGATCTCCGATTCCCTCATCATGACAACGAGTTGGCCCAGTCTGAGGTGAAATTTATTCAAACTCCTAATAGACGAAAACTAAACAACATTCAAACTAGGATGTATTTAATGCCGTTTCCAGTATAACAGAGAGTTATTGTTCCCTCACAGGCTTTCTTTGACAATGATTACTGGGTGCGTTACTTCCTGCACACCGGACATCTGACCATTGCCGGCTGCAAGATGTCCAAGTCTCTGAAGAATTTCATCACTATCAAGGACGCCTTAGCAAAGAACACAGGTGACTCATCTGGTCCTGCTGCATGTCATTAACTCTCTGAACCACGAGCAGTTTCTGAGCATTTTTGTTGCTCCTGTCACATTTTTACTCATTGTGGGCTCATTTTTCACTGCAACATAAAGTCCTGCACCTCTTTGGAAACAACACAACCATGGCTAGGAGTAGAGAGAACTCAAATGTTTTCTGTGCTGTATGACACACCTAGAATGCCATAAGTCAGTGGTCCCCAACCACCGGGCCTCGGACCGGTACCAGGCCATGGGTCATTTGGTACCGGGCCTCACAGAAAGAATAAAAACGTTTTATTTTATTTTCGGTGGAGTCCGCAGGGTGTTTTATTTTGAAAAATGACTAGATCGTCTTCCCATCACTTCCGTCTGTGCTCGTCCGTGGTGCAAAAAAGGTTGCAGACCGCTGCCATAAATCATAAAATAGGTGCCCAGAGATGTTATCAATACAGGAAATTGGTGGTTCTAATAATAATAATAATGCATTAGTTTTATATAGCGCTTTTCTGTCTTTTGGACACTCAAAGACACTTTACATTGCATTATTCATTCACTCCCATACTTGATGGTGGTAAGCTACGTATGTAGCCACAGCTGCCCTGGGGTAGACTGATGGAAGCCAGGCTGCCAATCTGCACCATCAGCCCCTCCGACCACCACCAACCACTCACTCTCACACTGCATCCACCCAGGCTTCCTGGTTCCCTCACGGTCTCCCATCCAGGTACTGACCAGGCCCTACCTCGCTTAGCTTCCGAGATCTGACGGGATCGGGCATCCACAAGGCGGTTTGGCCTACAATTTGTAGGAACTATGTTCCCCGTTTTTCCTAAAAAGGGTCCTATGTTGCCCGGTCACATGCAAAGTGGGGAACATAGGACCCTTATTTAGAAAAAGGGTCCTATGTTCCCCATTTTTTATAAAAAGGGTCCTTTGTTCCCCGGTCCCATACAAAGCGGGGAACATAGGACCTGGGGAACAAAGGTACGCTCCCGAAAATTCCTAATAAAAAGAGTGCTAAATGACCTCTTGGCCTGCTCCTTTTGACAGGACACCTCCTGTCAAAAGGTTTGCGCATGTTTGTTTTATAATGGTGGTCTGTGGGGAATATGTTTTTTGGGATGCATGGGATATTCTGTTGTAATACCACTTTGACAAATCAGAGTGGTCTACAGCTTTATTAATACGCCCATACATCAAACAGGTGACTCATTTGAATGAACCTATCTTTCCAGGCTGACTCACATCACCCTCCCACCCACACGTCTTTCAGTGGTTGAACTGATCCAAAATTAGATAAGCATTACAACAGTACATTGCACATGCTATTGAATGGCAGTGTCTGAAGAAGTGAGAGAAATAAAACTAATAATTAGTTTTTAATGTCATGTAGGCTGCTACTGTAATTGGGGAAGATTTCTGAAGACTGCTTGCGGATGTGATAGATTTAGACAAGTCAAGATTACATATGCGTCTTTGACAGAAGTATGCTTTGACACCTGGTTTAACATCTGGCTACAGTGTTTATTACACCATGTGCCAAGGTGC
>OMNN01101913.1:0-10583 GCA_900302755.1 Chromis chromis
GGAGTTTCTTCCCATGAGGGAGTTTTTCCCCGCCACTGTTGCTTCTGCTTGCTCTGGGAAGGGTTCTGTTGGGTTCTATCTTTTCTTGTGAAAGCGCTTCGAAATGTCTGTAGATGTGATTAAGCGCTTTACAAATTAAAGTTGATTGATTGATTGATTGAAGTCAACTCTTTGTCATGTTCCTTAGTTAATTTAAACACAAGACACTTGTTCTCAAACAGAGAGGATTCATCCTCAGTGAAGGACCTTGGATCCCTACTCTGTCACTATACCTACCAGTGAGCAGTGATTCCTAACACGTCTCTGGGGGTCATCAGGTGGAAACCTCCCTTTAACGGTGTTTCGCCTACTTAGTCCGACGACACCTCCAGGAGGCTAGGAGGTGGACTCTGGCGTCCCAGAGTCGCCCCCCCTAGTGCCAGTTCACACTGCTCCTACACAATCCAACCAGCACTGCCACGTTCAACTGACCCAGGCCTGTTTAGGAGATGCCCCAGGTAGTGACCAGTGCCGATGCTACCATTTAGCTAGCTGCTAATGCTAACTGCTAATTCAACCATCACTGCCACGTGCAACTGACTCAGGCCCGTTTAGGAGATGTTCCAACTAGTGACCAGTGCCGATGCTACCATTTAGCTAGTACAGATGCTAGATGCTGATGCTAGCTGCTAACTGCTAAAATACTTCAATAAGAGTGGACGTAACTATGGCAGCTTCAGAAAGACTGAAAAGGTGATGAGCAAAGTGACGTAGGAGCAGAAAATGGAGGTAATATATCTGTAATGTATCGTGACGCTAAATCACTAAGGATTTCAAGAACAAGTAGGAAAAGTTTGAACTCAGCTCTGCATTTCACTGGCAGCCGATGCAAATGAGCCCGACTAGGGGAGATGGTCTGGCTTTTCTTTGTACCAGTTAAGAGTCTGGCAGCTCTGAACTAACTGTAGTGGTGTAAGATTGGACTGTCAGCCCAAGTTACAGTATTGCAGGGTAGTAAAAGTATGAATAACAGTTTCCAGGTCCTTGTGAGAGCTAATATTGGTTTCAACTTGGTGGTAGTTTTGAGCTGACAGATACTGCTGAGTTGTTTGTAAAATTGAAAGACTAGACCATAAAGACTTTTGGCTAAATCATGCATATTTATATACAGAGGGTCGAGTGCATGCAATAAACAAGGTGGTGAATTAACAAGGACCAGAACAGATGAGACGGGTTCAGTCAGCCCTGTTAGCTTGGTTGCTCAAACCAGCAATAGTTTTTTGGTCTTGAAGAGCTGATTATTTCTCTACAGTTGAGTTTCTCTCACTTTGATGAACACAGCGACGCAGATCAAGTAATTAAACACGTTAATCTGTTGAAAGTAAGGCTCTAAGTTTGTCTCTCCCAGTATTCAGATGCATTACGTCTGCCAGTAGCGAGTACCGACTTGTGCTGCACAATTAATCGGTTTTAAAATGAAATAGCAATTTGAAACAACGTAATTAGCAAATTGCAAAGACTGCATTTTAAGATATACGAGGTGTGGTTAATAAATAATGAAGCTAATGCTATAATTCAGTTTTATTTAATTCAAACAGATTGAATCCCTTAGGAGTTGTTTTGGTCTGCTGGATAGCTCAGTGAGTAACACCCCAGACCTTGGCATGGGAGATCGGTGGTTCAAATCCCGGTCAGGGTGCAGGTATCCAGTGAGGACCCTTAGGCAAGGTCCTTAATGCTGCCCTGCCTGTCTACCTATGTACGTCGCTTAGGATAAAAGCTAAATGAAATTGTAGAATTGTATACTATGTCGTTGGGCTGCCGTTTAGCTCGCTGAGTTAAGGTGATACCACATGGGCTCAGTCCCTTAGCAGCCGTCATGAGTTTAAGTCTGGCTCAAGACCCTTTGCTGCAAGTCACTCTCCTCTCTACCCCCAATCTCACTCTGTCTCTCGATCAATAAAGGAAAAACTCTCCCCCAAAAAATAACCGTCACGCTTTTGATGGCGTCTCATGTGGTAAACGCTCCGTCACATGGTTTAAATCAGTTACAACGTGAACGGAAGCTTGACTTTTAAAAATGAAATCGCAGTATCTGTCAGAAAAATTTGCAGTCAGGTACTTTCCCCAAATCATTTAGCTTCTGATACCGATTGCAACCTTTAAATCTGCATCCCTGTAGTTACCATGAGGCCATAGAGCGCTCTGTCAGCAGCCCACTGTTAAGGATTCACTGAGAC
This sequence comes from Chromis chromis, assembly GCA_900302755.1. Classification (NCBI taxonomy): domain Eukaryota; kingdom Metazoa; phylum Chordata; class Actinopteri; family Pomacentridae; genus Chromis; species Chromis chromis. Next base: position 2,220 of record OMNN01101913.1, read on the forward strand.
TGTCAGCAGAAACACAGATTTTTATTACAACACAAGCACAGAAACTGCATTTAATTCAAATTGGTCACATTATGGAGACTCTGCGCTTTAACACAGGTGAGAGAGGTGACCCAGTTTAAGGCTGTTGTTCCACATTCTTGCAGTAGAAGAAGGTGCAGCCTCAGCTCACCATCACAATGTGTTTTGATGACTACTGGTCACATGTAATTTCACCTGTGGGCTGCTGAACAAAAATACATATTTGCTCTTACTAGACAGTGAGAATTGTGGTAATTTGGATGAGTTTGAGGTAATCGTCCTGCTATATACTTAATGGAAAGCTGCTTCCACTGTACATACCACATCTTCCATACAGTTTGAGCTTATTTACCTGTGTTTAGTTCATGATAGATGCATTTTTATTGCCAAGTACGAGCAGGGTTTCATTGCAGGAGGCATTTTTTCCCCACTTTATGGCGCTATGGTTGTACAGGGTGTTATTTCTAAACCACTTCACTGTGTTGACATTTTCAGGAGCTGTTGTCTTTGGCAAAAAGGAAGAGGGTTGATTCGGGTGAGCAGGAGGAGCCTGTTAACAAACCAGCAGCTTCTACAGACTCCGAGACATCTGACAGCGACGATGAGGTATGGCAGTGTTTGTATTTACTCTGAAACACTTTTCAGTTTCAGCATCTTACAACTAACCTCGACCCCTAAAACCTGATTGTTTTCACTCCTTTGTGTAGTGGACTGTGGGTGGCACCAAAGGCAAAAAGAAGGTCAAGCCGGGCAAAGGGTCTGAAAAGAAGAATGCTACAAAGAAGAAGGTTAACAAAGCGACGGCGTCCGGCAGCTCAGATGGCGACAGCTCAGCCGAGAGCTCTGCACCGGAGGAGGGTACGTATCTACGCATCTCCATCACACCGTGAGGATTTAAGTGCATCTTAAATAAGCCCTGGCTACGGTTAAGGTTCCGTTCAGATCTCAGTTTCGTAACACACGTCCTCGGCTTCGTGTCACCTTACCCAGAGACTTATGATGAACTGTCGGTTTGCACATCACCAGGGTGCCACAGGTATTTCAGGTGACGAGGATTAAATGACTCACACTCTCATCCCTTTTATCCCAGGTGGCGCACAGGGTCGCCTCTAAGCTGTTGTTTGTTCATTTGTGTTGCTGTACATTGTTCTCCTAAACACTGGTCCTCACGTTTATGGAAAACCCGGGAGAGTTTTTAGTAATTTTGAAATTCTAGTTTGAGTATCCCATCCAAGTTTGGTAGTCCACAGGTGATTTAACATTTTGCTTGACATATAAAATACTCTGCACTATAATATAAAGTCCTGCACCTCTACAGAAACATTTTTTTAATTTATTAAAAATGGAAAAAACCTGAAATCATCGTATACAACATTTTACCAAGTGCTGACAGGTATTAACAATACTGGAAAAATAATAATAATCTAACCCCTAATCTAATCCCCTTGGGGAAATTCCTACTCTGCATTTGACCCACCCTATTCAAAGTTAACCTTAACTAGCAGTCGCTCTTGCCTGTCCGGGGGCTCGAACCGGCGACCCACCAATTACAAGTTTGCTTCACAAACCACTAGGCCACCACTGCCCCAACAAAATCGGTGACTTTACATACTATAGATGTTTTACATTTTTAATTTGTTTCCATACACGTCTATCATCTGCTCTGTGTAAACACATCCTGCAGTTCAGCCGAAAATTCCCTGAATTTTAGTCACGTGACTTTTGGTCGCAGCTGAGTCCTTAATGGTTTATTGGTTGCACCGAGAAGTGCAGAATTTTTTCGTTTTTACAGAATCTGGTGCAAATGTTTTGTATTTGGGGAGTTTTTTAAATGAGACATGTGGAATAAAGTGATTTTGATGGCATGCCACAATTTTAAGCTGAGATTTGGATAAGTGTTTTTGAAGGAACAGCGTGTCATACATGATTAAATCCATCAGAAAGATTAAAATCCGTTCCGTAGTTTCCAGTTCTAATACATGGTGTAGTTTTGGCTGGGTAGCAGGGGTGTTTAATATTTAAAGGGTTAATAACATAACAATAAGAAGCAATCAAGTAAAGCATAAAATATAAGATGCTTTTACTAATAGAAAACACCCCAGGAGATAACATTTACTCACTTACAAATTATTAAATAATTAAATCATTTTCGATTTGCACTTTATATTCCGTTTTAATCACATTAGTCATGCTGAAAGAAGCTGTAGCCGCCCTCTGCTTTTATTTAGCAGCTCAAGAAAGTCTTGTTTCACTTTCAGCTACATTTGAACTTTTCAAAACGCAACCTCACTGCCTAATAAAGCTGTACATAAAATCTGTTAATGAGACATTTGGTGCAGACAAAACACAATGAGTGCAATTAGGAAGGTAGATTTTTGTCCAGCCTTAAGTTGTTGTGCGGAAACCTAATATCTGAGCGGTTTGGGTGTGTATCCTTTGGATGCAAATGCTTCGAGCAGCAGAGTCCCTGTTTTGATTCCTTGCTGGCCATTTTCATTTCTTTGCATGAGAAGCTCTTTTGTCAGAAGTATAAGGCAAATTCATGAAGAAGTCAGCCTGCATAATCTGCATTTTTACATTGTAATAAGAGCAACTACATTCAGACTCCTTGCTGTGCTTGGTGACTGGTTTTTCACAGAACAGCAGGCCACAGCAGGGGTTCTTACCTTCCGTTACTGGCTGCTTTATCTGGCACTAATCTGCTGTCAAAAAAGTCCAAAATGGAGGTTGTTTTAGAAGATGCGTTTCAGTCAGCGCTAACCTCTGGGACTGCTTCAACTGAGCACTTTCAATGCAAAGCAGCCACTGTAGGAATTGTCTAGTTTACATTAGTAGTAACTGGATACAGCTCCGATAAAGGTGAAGCACAGTTCAGCATAAACACCCAGGCCGGTATTAATGAGATAGAATTACAGCTTTTAACAGCAGTGGTTTCTACTCGACGCTGCATTTCTTATGTTATTTTTTCTGAGCAATTTTTAGCAATAAAAAAAATCCTTCTGGATTAATAAAGTCTGATCTTATCTTATCTATAATGGATCGCAAATACGCAACATATCCTGGGGATCGTTCATGCATGTGAAGGCACCGTTAAACCTACAAAAAAATGACACATTGCATTTAACATCCACAGCTTTAATAAGGCAAATGACTATATGGAGAGGTAATTATTGAATATGAATACATGGCATGGCTATTGTTGAAAAGAGCTTTATGTTCTGGCTTAAAACCTGTTGACAATTATCATTTATATTATTTATTTTGACCAGAATATAAACTGACTTTCTTCTGGGTTGAGTCCATCCTCACTCTAATGAATGATTCCTGTTTTTGTGACTCTTTTGGAAATTCTCAGGCGAGGTGTCCGACTCAGAGAGCAACAGTTCGTCCTCCAGCTCCGACTCGGACTCCTCCGAGGACGAGGTGTTCAGGGACGGCTACGACGACGACCTGATGGGCGACGCCGAGGACAGGGCTCGTCTGGAGCAGATGACGGAGAAGGAGAGAGAGCAGGAGCTGTTCAACAGAATCGAGAAGAGAGAGGTGCTAAAGAGACGGTGAGTGGCAACGATGTGGGAGTGCACATTTGCTAAATGGTTCTGGGCACAAGAAACTCTTTATTTATTAGTTGTTTGGAGTATAAAATGTGAAAAAAGGTGGAACATATGAATCAGTGTTTCTTAAAGCTCAAGATGACGTCCTCAAATGGCTCGTTTTGCCCACAACTCAAAGATACTCAGTTTGCTGTCATAGAGGAGGAAAGAAACCAGAGAATATTTAAATTTAAGAAGCTAGAATGAGAGAATTTTTACATTTTACCTTTACAAAATTACTCAAATTGATTTATTAATTAACAGAGTAATTGCAGATGAATTTAATAGTTGACAACAAATTAACTAATCAAAGAAATGTGGAGAAAACGGTTGGCCAGAAAGATGACGCCCATTCTTAGCACTTTTACCTTCATAACGTTTCTCAACAGCAGGCTTGCAATGAAATGCAAAAGAAGTTCTGGCATCGTAACGTTGCTGCGTTTAAGCTCACAGTTTTATTCATTCAATGTTTCAATGTTTGTTTTCAAAGGTTTGAAATTAAGAAGAAGCTGAAGACGGCAAAGAAGAAAGAGAAAGAGGAGAAGAAAAAGAAGCAGGAGGAAGAGCAAGAAAAACGGAAGCTATCTCAGGTTCAAGACACGCAAGTGGTGAGTTCAGGTTCATGGAAGCAATACTAGAGAGTCCTGCTAAACGAATTAAATGAATCTCGGGTAGTATTTTGTGTGGTGTCTTAATGCCAGGACAATTTTGTTTATTGCTGAGCTTATTTTGAAGTATTACATGAGAAAAAGTTAATGGCAAAGTTGAAAAAACGTCCCCAATTTCACAAACGTTTTTTTCCGCTTGCGTAGTTTTTTGACTTCATGGGAAAAAAGAGTAAATGTGCATAACTAGAGATGGAACCCCCTTTTATGAATATATTCTGATGTGTCAGCTGCTTTGATTGTCTTCAGGCGGCATGAAACATGGCCGCTACCAGCTGACAGGAAATAATATTTATAACTTTCCTCACTGAAAACTATTCTTGAAGGCCTCCCTCTGTTTTTTTTCTCGTAGATGGCTTAAGTTTTGTTTATTTCTTCTTCTGTTTGGAGGTTTTTCAGCAGCTGACAAGCAACTGCTTTTGTTTTCAGCTCCTTCTACCCTGTTAATTGCAGCCACGTAGCCTATACTGCCACCTTCTGATGACACTATCCAGTCTAGTTTATTCGCTCCAAAGCTGGAAAAAAGCCTAATTCACATTTTCTTTTTAAGTTATTTGTGACATTTCAAGACTTTGCTTTCAATTCACTTGGGCATGATATGGAAATATTGCTAATTACACTCTTTCTTTCTCCCGTGTCTGATTGTCATCTCCACCCCTCTCCAGGTCATGTCACACAACAAGGAGAGAAGATCCAAACGTGATGAAAAACTTGATAAAAAGTCGCAGGCCATGGAAGAACTAAAGGCTGAACGTGAGAAGAAGAAAAACAAAACAGGTCGGTGTGTTTTTACTCTTGTGTGATTTGACTGTTGGGGTTATCAGTCAGCTCCAGATGCTGACATTTCATCTCTCTACAGCCGAACTGTTGGCCAAACGTCTTCCCCTGAAGGCGAGCGATGTTTACTCCGATGACGAGGAAGAAGAGGACGAAGACGATGACAAGTCATCCGTTAAAAGCGATAGGAGTTCGCGTTCATCGTCCTACGATGACGACGAGTGAGTATTTCAAGCAATACATTCGCCGTTATTCGGGTTCGGCCTCATAAGACTGGCTAGATAATATATTAACCACTAAAAGGCTCCAATCAGAGAGTGCAGAGTCATGGTTTGCCGAATACTTTTGTTTAAAGAGAGGAAATAAACGTGATTTTAGATGGTTGCAGTAGTGGTAGCTGTTGCTGAAATGTCAACACGTAGAAGTAAAACATGAGTACTACCTCCTTTTATGAGCAGCAGGTAAATAATAACCTGAAAAACATGATAAAAACCTATATGTACTGCCAAGCGGTTAGTGACCCATTAGTCAGTTAGAACTGAAGAAGCCTCTTGGTTGAGAGGTGAAACGTCTTCAAGAACCTACAAGAGAAGTCCAGTTGATTTCTACTGAAGCTCCTGTGATTGCCAAACGATGGTACTCTCAATTACACACACCAGTTATGTCATACACATTACAACATGGATAGATTTAGCTAGGATCACAGCATAACATGCACTATACAGAAAGCTAAAGTAATTAGCATCAAGATATCATCATACGAACTAATACCAACCTAAACAGTGCACTATTAAGCAGAAAAGATAACTTTAATACAGCAGAGAAAACTTACATCGTCTCTGACTTCTGCATAAACAACTGCCGTCTTAATGAATAAATTAAGAGTTCAAACAGAATGTAATTACTTCATTAACTCATGCAACTAGCATAAACAATAACTACAGATGTCCTCAGTATGAAGGATTCACAACAGCCATGGTACCCAGTTTCACGTAATTTCTTTGAACCGTATGTTTTGCCAACAGAAAAGAGGAAACTCCACCCAAGTCGCAGCCCGTTTCACTCCCAGATGAGCTCAACAGGATCCGTCTGTCCAGACACAAGCTGGAGCGCTGGTGCCACATGCCCTTCTTCGCTAAGACCGTGACCGGCTGCTTTGTGAGGATAGGAATCGGAAACAGCAGCAGTAAACCAGTTTATAGGGTGAGCCTGGCTTCTAGGTAGAGTTTCCTAATATCGAACAGCGTTTTTGCTCTATTATAAAGGTAATGGTGCAGATTTGATACCCTTTAGACGTAGCTTCAGTTAAATAAAGGTGACATTTAATTGTATTTCTTCTTTGTTGTTGACAGGTTGCTGAAATTGTGGATGTAGTAGAGACGGCAAAGGTGTACCAGCTTGGAACAACGCGGACAAACAAGGGATTACAGTTAAGGTAGGTGTTCTTTCAGATATAATAAACATATTTAAATAGATAATCAAGTATCAGTTAATTTACCTTCTCTTTGTTTATCCCTGATCATCAATAATGTGACCTTGTAATGTTCTTTAATCTCTCTCAGGCATGGTGGTGACACACGGGTTTTCAGGCTTGAGTTCGTATCAAATCAAGAGTTCACAGAAAGCGAATTCATGAAGTGGAAAGAGGCGGTAGGTGGATTTAAATAGAAGGAACTTTAACTACATTCTAAAATGGACTTAAACTGAAGTTTTATTTGCTGATTTTTCTGTTTTTTAGATGATGGTTGCCGGAATGCAGGTTCCAACTCTTGACGAAATCACCAAGAAGGAACAGTCCATCAAAGAAGCACTGAATTATAAGTTCAATGATAAAGACATTGAAGATGTACGTCTGTTTGACTTATAGTTCATTAATTAATTTGGCTTCATGCATTAATAACTACAATAAAACGGTTTTCTTAAACTCTCTGCAGATCGTTAAAGAGAAGGACAGATTCCGCAAAGCACCACCAAATTATGCCATGAAGAAAACGCAGTTACTTAAAGATAAGGTAAAATAAAACGACCCACGTAAAAAATGAATTGTCGAAGATGAAGTTTGTTCATAGTGATAAATTCTGAACAACCATCTTAACCCCTAAAATGTTTGGATTGAAGGCCATGGCAGAAGAAAGTGGAGATGGTGACAAAGCGAAAGTGATCCAGGATGAGCTGAATGAACTCGAGGAACGAGCAGAAGCTCTGGACAGACAGAGGACCAAGAACATCTCTGCCATCAGGTAAATACAAGCTACAAACAAAATCTGTCTGCAGTAGGGCTGATAGATTATCGCAAAAATCATAACCACAATTAATTTAGTGAGTATTGAGATCACGATTATTTTGATTATCCTATCAGTTTCTGGGCGTTTTTTTGCTCCTGTCATGTTTTTACTCACTCTGGGCTAATTTTTCACTTCCATATAAAGTCCTGCACCTCTACTGAAAATAGCCACGGTTAGAAGTAGAGAAATTGAAAAAAAAACTTCTCTACTGTATAGTAAAGTTAAATTGCCATAAATCCTTAAAAAAATGAGAATAAAAGTTGATCTTCTTAGATTATTTTACAAAAATTCAATGTGCAGTGTTTCTCCAAGTCCTTACACAATTCCCAACACTGGGAAAAAAATAGTGACTTCACATTCTATGGATATTTTACGACTTACATTATTAATTTATTTCCACACTTTAACTAGGCTCGGTATTTTCCTGGCCAGATAGCATGTCACACATGGATAGTTCAAGGACCTGAGGATTCTTTCTGTCACACTTTGTGCCCCTGATAAATGGTGTAATTTAGGCTTTTATTCCCCCCGTTGTAATATAGCATGCCTTTTAAACCTACCAGCAAGTTTAAAAGTTCAAAGGGGTAATAACTTTTCTCATTTTTAAAAAAGTAAGTAAAGCATAAAAACATCACATGGACATAGACATAAAACACTTTACTGACTCACTCACAAAGAATTTAATAACTTTGGATTTACAGGATTTTGATGATTAACATTATTAATCCTTTACTTTGGAAGCATGATGCATTTATTCACCATTGACAAGTGTTTTATCTTGATATTAAATAATATAATTCAACTGAAAAAACTCACTTAGAAAATAGATGTTTTTACAAACGAGATAAATCGGGTTGTCTGCAAGCGATTTAGCACCGCGTTCTCCACAGACATGAGCTGTGAGATAGGAGAGGTGTGAACATTTTGAAATATCTACTCTAACCTTCATTGATCCCCTTGGGTTCCTTCCTTCTCTGCATTTGACCCATCCTGTTCAAAGTTAACCTTAACTATACATACTAGGAA